>JAGFMH010000015.1:0-249999 GCA_030435695.1 Brachymystax lenok tsinlingensis
AGCCTTGTTCTTAAATTAGCCTTATTAAAATCCCCAGCCACAATAAATGCAGCCTCAGGATATGTGGTTTCCAGTTTACATAGAGTCCGATGAATTTCTTTCAGTGCCGTCGATGTATCAGCTTGAGGGGGGATGTACACGGCTGTGATTATAATCGAAGAGAATTCTCTTGGTAGATAATGCGGTCTGCATTTGATTGTAAGGAATTCTATGTCAGGTGAACAAAGGACTTGAGTTCCTGTATGTTGTTATGATCACACCACGCCTGCGTTAATCATAAGACACACACCCCGCCCTTCTTCTTACCAGAGAGATGTTTGTTTCTGTCGGCGATGCGTGGAGAAACCAGGTGGCTGTACCGACTCTGATAACGTGTCCTGAGTGAGCCATGTTTCCGTGAAGCAAAGAACGTTGCAGTCTCGGATGTCTCTCTGAAAGGCAACCCTCGATCGGATTTCGTCTACTTTGTTGTCAAGAGACTGTACATTGGCGATTAAAATACTCGGGAGAGGTGCACGATGCGCCCGTCGACGTAGCTTGACCAAAAGACCGGCGCGTTTCCCTCTTCTCGGCGCGCCGTTGTTTTGAAGTAGCCACGTGCTATCCAGTCTGTTGTTGTGTTTGGGTTAACGAAAGGAGAATCCTCTTTGGGAAAGTCGTATTCCTGGTCGTAATGTTGGTAAGTTGACGTTGCTCTTATATCCAATAGTTCCTCCCGGTTGTATGTAATAAAACTTAATATTTTCCGGGGTAACAATGTAAGAAGTAAAACATAAAAACATAAAAACATAAAAAGACATAAAAAGACAAAATACTGCATGGTTTCCTGAGAACGTGAAGCGAGGCTGCCATCTCTGTCGGCGCCGGAGCGGATCTGACACTGGGGGGCGAAGGTTCACCTTCCAACAGGACAATGGCCCTAAGCATACAGACAAGACATCGCAGGAGTGGCGTCGGGACAAATCTCTGAGTGGCTCAGTCAGAGCCCGGACTTGAACCCGATCAAACATCTCTGGAAAGACCTGAAAATAGCTGTCCAGCGACACTCCCTATCCAACCTGACAGAGCTTGTAGTGTCAAGCTTGTAGCGTCATACCCAAGAAGACTTGAGGCTGTAATCGCTGCCAAAGGTGCTTCAACAAAGTACTGAGTAAAGGGTCTGAATACTTATTATTGCGTATTGTGTGTAGATTGATGAGGGAAAAACATATTTAATCAATTTCAGAATAAGCTTGCAACGTAACAAAATGTGGAAAAAGTCAAGGGGCCTGAATACTTTCTGAAGGCACTGTATGTCTGGAAAGTTGGAACAATGGAATATGCTGGCATGAAAATTAACCTCTACGGGATCTGTGTCCCTAAACCGGGAGAGTTGTTGCTCAATATGCGATAATGTGACTAGAATGACATTGTGAACAACAGCCAATTCCGGGACAGACATGTCTTATTTTATTTATTTTTATTATATTTAACTAGGCAAATCAGTTAAGAACAAATTCTTATTTACAAGGACGGCCTACCGAAAGTCAAAATGCCCCCTGCGGGGACGGGGGCCTGGGATTAAAATAAATAAATAAATGCAATATAAATATAGGACAAAACACACATCACAACAAGAGAGACAACACAACACTACATAAAGAGAGACCTGAGACAACAACATAGCAAGGCAGCAACACATGACAACACAGCATGATAGCAACACAACATGGTAGCAGCACAAAACATGGTACATTGTCATCCCGAGGGTCCCAGAGATAAAATGTAGTGTAGTTTTGTTTGAAAAAATCTATTTTTATATTCAAATGTAGGAACTGGGTTCTACAGTTTGACCCCACTGCTGTCTCTACTGACTAGGTATCCCCCATTACTTTTCCTTTCCAAACACGGGCTAGCCTACAACAGCCCAACACAGGCTAGCCCACACCAGTCCAATACGGGCCAGCCTAAACCAAGCCCAACACAGGCCAGCCTACACCAAGCCCAATAGAGGCTAGCCTACACAAAACCCAATAGAGGCTAGCCTACACCAAGCCCAATAGAGGCTAGCCTACACCAAGCCCAATAGAGGCTAGCCTACACCAAGCCCAATAGAGGCTAGCCTACACCAAGCCCAGCAGAGGCTAGCCCACACCTGCCGAACATGGGCCAGCCCACGCCTAGCTCAATAGGGGCTAGCCCACACCAGCCCAACACTGTATAGCCTACAAAAGCCCAACACAGACTAGCCCACACCAAGCCCAATAGGGACTAGCCCAAACTAAGCCCAGTACAGGCTAGCCCACACCAAGCCTAGCACAGGCTAGTGCACACCAAGCCCATCTAGAGGTGGGGCTCATTTTTACATTTGGGGGCGTTGTTTGCACATAGTTATTTTTGTGCAACCGTTACTGAGAGTATCGTTCCAGCTTAAGTGTTCTATTGCATTGTTGTATGTTGTATTTCTAAACAACTATGGTGCACTTTACACAAAATAATATGATCTAATACATTAAACAATGTTAAATGTTTGTGAAACAGTCATATTTGGGGGTTACTTAACTTCTTAGGGAGCGGCAGCAGAGGTGACGGTTTTGGAGAGTCTGGCGTGCCCAAAGTAAAATGCCTGCCACTCAGGCCCAGAAAATAGGATATGCACATAATTAGTACTATTGGATAGGAAATACTCTGAAGTTTCTAAAAGTGTTAAAATAATGTATGTGAGTGTAACAGAACTGATATAGCTAGCGAAAACCCAAGGAAAATCCATCCGGATTTGCAGTTTTTTTTGTAAATGACATTCTCCAGGCTGCCTATTCATTTGTATTTTAACTAGGACTGAGACTGCAGTACCTATGGCTTCCACTAGATGTCAACAGTCTTTATACAGATTATGGAAGCTATAGCACTAAGCAGAACAGATTGAAAGAGGAAGTAGTCAGGGGAGCACTTTTGTCAACAACGTTTGACGCGCACGAGATTGTGAGCACGCCCCACTTTATTTTACTTTCCTATTGTTCACGTTATCGTCCGGTTGAAATATTACAGTAAATATACATAAAAGGATACCTAAGGATACATAAAAAATGATGTTTGATTTGTTTGTAGAAAGCTTATAGGTATAATTTGAACGTGTTCTCTTCACGGTTCAATGGGCGACTCAACGGTGGATTTTATGATTAACGCGCGCCAACCAAACAGAGATTTATGGATATAATAAATGACTTTTTCTAACAAAAGAACCATTGGATGTCTTCGTTGGACACTTGGGAAGCCCTCAGCAGAAGTTCTTCGAAAGGTAAGTGATATTTTTTAGCTCTTATGTGGGTTTGGTGTGACCCGCGCTGGATATGAATTTATGCTAATGTGGAAAATATATGAGGTGCTACCCTCAAACAATCAAATGTTGTGATTTCGCCGTTAAGCCTGTTTGAAATCTGACAACGCTGTGATATTGCCAAGAAGCAGAGCTTTTGATGACTATGCAACATTTGTATTTTGATGAATGTTTAATAATTCAACTTTTGGATTTTGAATTTGGCACCTTACATTTCATCGGGTAGTGTCGGGAGCCCGCTAGCGCGCCGCTACTCCCTAAGTAGTTAATATTTGTGTTACATCAACTCATATTTAATAATTTTATCAGTAAAAACAACACATTTTATGGCTATTATTTATTCCCTGGATAAATGTTTGTGTATACTTCAGTGAGTTTTGATATTGCTCTGTAAACATGGACAAACACTTGGGCGCACTCACACACACATGCACACACACACAAACACACACACCATCCATTCCCCCCTACCCCAGTAGCAGCAGGTACCGGAAAACCCAGCACTCTCCAGCCCAGCCCCACCCAGGCTGGGTAGACACGGACCAGGCCTCCTTGGAGCTGGAACACGACTGGGGCTGGTCAGACCAGATCAGCCCCACCACTGAAACCAGGTCAAAGGCCCCTTTCAAGCCTAAAACAACTGCCTGTTCACAGGGAAGGCAGGCAGGGCTGGGTGGGCAGGAGAGGGGATTGTGCCATGACCCAGTGCCCTGCGAATGCATGCAACCTTGGGCGGCCCTGCCCACTCAGGAATGCAGCATTGAGGCTCTCAGGAGAGGAGAGACGGGGAGAGGCCTTATCACCTGCCCACCCTCCCCCAAAAAGCTTTTTCCACTTCATTCGCACTGCAACTCTTTCCCAATTTTGATTTTACATTCCTCCCCTCTTTCTTTCCTTTCTAGTGTTTCATCATGCGTGAACATGCCTTGTCAGGGTGGGCTGCCGAGCTCTCTCCTTGACAGGAAGAGTAGGGAATTTAATGAGAGTACAGTGAGAGTGTGTGTGTCTCTCTATATCCCCACCACTCGCTCTCTCGCTCTCTTTTTTTTCACACTTCTCTCAAGCATGTCACGCTTCTCTCAAGCATGTCTATCCCAAATCAATCACATTTATACATCAGCCAATGTCACAAAGTGCTATACAGAAACCCAGCCTAAAACCCCAAACAGCAAGCAATGCAGATGTAGAAGCACAGGGGCTAGGAAATCTCCCTAGAAAGGCAGGAACAAAGAAAGAAACATAGAGAGGAACCAGGCTCTGAGGGGTGGCCAGTCCTCTTCTGGCTGTGCCGGGTAGACATAATAGTACATGGCCAAGATGTCCAAACGTTCATAGATGACCAGCAGGGTCAAATAATAATAATCACAGTGGTTGTAGAGGGTGCAACAGGTCAGCACCTCAGGAGTAAATGTCAGTTGGCTTTTCATAGCCGATCATTCAGAGTTAGCGACAGCAGGTGGGATAGAGAGAGAGATTCCACAACAGCAGGTCCGGGACAAGGTAGCACGTCCGATGAACAGGTCAGGGTTCCACAGCCGCAGGCAGAACAGTTCAAACTGGAGCAGCAACAGGTGGACGGGGGAGGACTAGGGACAGCAGGTGGACTGGGGACAGCAAGGAGTCATCAGGACAGGTAGTCCTGAGGCATGGTCCTAGGGCTCAGGTCCTCAGAGAGAAGAGAGCGAGAGAATATTTAAATTCACACACGACACCGGATACGACAGTAGAAATACTCAAGATATAACAGACTGATCCTAGCCCCCCAACATAAACAATTGCAGCAGAAATACTGGAGGCTGAGACAGGAGGGGTTGGGAGACACTGTGGCCCCGTCCGACTATACCCACGGACAGGGCCAACGAGGCAGGATATATCCCCACTCACTTTGCCAAAGCACAGCCCCCACACCACCAGATGGATATCTTCAAACCACCAACTTACTACCTTGAGGCAAGGCCGAGTATAGCCTACAAAGATCTCCCCCACAGCACGAACCCGAGGGGGGTGCCAACCCGGACAGGAAGTGACGCACCCCTCCTAGGGGCGGCATGGAAGAGCACCAGTAAGCAAGTGACTCAGCCCCCGTAATAGGGTTAGAGGCAGAGAAACCAAGTGGAGAGAGGGGAACCAGCCAGGCAGAGACAGCAAGGGCGATTCATCGCTCCAGTGCCTTTCCGTTCACCTTCACACCCCTGGGCCAGACTACACTCAATCATAGGACTTACTGAGGAAATTAGTCTTCAATAAAGACTTAAATGTTGAAACCGAGTCTGCGTCTCTCACATGGATAGGCAGACCATTCCATGAAAATTGAGCTCTATTGGAGAAAGTCCTGCCTCCAGCTTTTTGCTTAGAAATTCTAGGGACAATAAGGAGGCCTGCATCTTGTGACCGTAGCGTACGGCAGGCCCAAATCGGATAGATAGGTAGGAGCAAGCCCATGTAATGCTTTGTAGGTTAGCAGTAAAACCCCTAGCCTTAACAGGAAGCCATTGTAGAGAGTCCAGCATTGGAGTAATATGATCACGTTTTTTTGGTTCTAGTCAAGATTCTAGCAGCCTTGTCTAGCACTACCGCTTTATCCGGGTAGCCAGAAAGTAGAGCATTGCAGTAGTCTAATCCAGAAGTAAAATAAGCATGGATTAATTTTTCGGCATCATTCTTGGACAAAGTTTCTGATTTTTGAAATGTTACGTAGATGGAAAAAAGCTGTCCTTGAAACAGTCTTGATATGTTCGTCAAAAGAGAGATCAGGGTCCAGAGTAATGCAGAGGTCCTTCACAGTTTTATTTGAGACAACTGTGCAACCATCAATATTAATTGTCAGATCCAACAGAAGATCTATTTGTTTCAAGGGACCTAGAACTAGCATCTTTGTTTTGTCAAGAGTTTAAAAGTAAACCATCCACTGTCTGAAACACAGGCTTCTAGGGAGGGCAATTTTGGGGCTTCACCATGTTTCATCAAAACGTACAGCTGTGTATCGTCCGCATAGCAGTGAAAGTTAACATTATGTTTCCGAATGACATCACCAAGAGGTAAAATATATAGTGAAAACAATAGTTGTCCTAAAACGGAACCTTGAGGAACCCCCGAAATTTACAGAACAAACCATCCACAGAGACAAACTGATATATTTCCGACAGATAAGATCTAAACCAGACCAGAACTTGTCCGTGTAGACCAATTTTTGTTTCCTATCTCTCCAAAAGAATGTGGTGATCAATGCAATGCTCTACTAGAAACATAGATATCTTCATCATTGGAGTCTGGGATGTCCTGTTTGGTTAAAAGTGAGGAAACCCTATTTTCCAAACCATTGGAAAAGAATGGCTAAAGGGCTAAGAATGGGGAGAGGAATGGGGGGGGCATGCAAAATAAATAAAATATTGGGGGGAAAAGTGCAGGGAAGGAGAGGAGAGGAGGAAGAGTTGGAAAGTACTGTACATAAGGGCTGAGTCAGGGGAGGAGGGCTGCACCTGCACTAACACAGATGGGCAGAAACAGGGGTGGTATTAGAGTTACAGCACTGTGTACACACAGACACAGACACACATATACAGCCAGCCAGCCAGCCAAACATTCACTGGCTCAATCTCAATTATAGCGGTATATAAACTTAGCAAAAAAAAAAAAAAGTCCCTTTTTCAGGACCCTGTCTTCAAAGATAATTTGTAAAAATCCAAACAACTTCACAGATCTTCATTGTAAAGGGTTTAAACACTGTTTCCCATGCTTGTTCAATAAACCATAAACAATTAATGAACATGCACCTGTGGAACTGTCGTTAAGACACTAACAGCTTACAGACGATAGGCAATTTAAGGTCACAGTTATGAAAACTTAGGACACTAAAAGAGGCTTTCCTACTGACTCTGAAAAACACCAAAAGAAAGATGCCCAGGGTCCCTGCTCATCTGCGTGAACGTGCCTTAGGCATGCTGCAAGGAGGCATGAGGACTGCAGATGTGGCCAGGGCAATAAATTGCAATGTCCGTATGGTGAGACACCTAAGACTTTGCTACAGGGAGACAGGAAGGACAGCAGATCGATCCTTCGCAGTGACAGGCCACGTATAACAACATCTGCATCAGGATCGGCACATTCAAACATCACACCTGTGGGACAGGTACAGGATGGCAACAACAACTGCCCGAGTTACACCAGGAATGCACAATCCCTCCATCAGTGCTCAGACTGTCTGCAATAGGCTGAGAGAGGCTGGACTGAGGGTTTGTAGACCTGTTGTAAGGCAGGTCCTCACCAAACATCACCGGCAACAACGTTGCCGATGGGCACAAACCCGCGGTCGCTGGACGAGACAGGACTGGCAAAAAGTGCTCTTCACTGACGAGTCGCGGTTTTGTCTCACCAAGGGTGATGGTCAGATTCGCATTTATGGTCGAAGGAATGAGCGTTACACCGAGGCCTGTACTCTGGAGCGGGATCGATTTGGAGGTGGAGGTCCAGGGTCCACCATGGTCTGGGGCGGTTTGTCACAGCATCATCGGACTGAGCTTGTTGTCATTGCAGGCAATCTCAACGCTGTGTGTTACAGGGAAGACATCCTCCTCCCTCATGTGGTACCCTTCCTGCAGGCACATCCTGACATGACCCTCCAGCATGACAATGCCACCAGCCATATTGCTCGTTCTGTGCGTGATTTCCTGCAAGACAGGAATGTCAGTGTTCTGCCATGGCCAGTGAAGAGCCTGGATCTCAATCCCATTGAGCACGTCTGGGACCTGTTGGATCGGAGGGTGAGGGCTAGGGCCATTCCCCCCAGAAATGTCTGGGAACTTTCAGGTGCCTTTGGTGGAAAAGTGGGGTAACATCTCACAGCAAGAACTGGCAAATCTGGTGCAGTCTATGAGGAGGAAATGCACTGCAGTACTTAACCCTTTCACACGTACCATCTCATAGCTGTGATCGTTCTACAGTGGTCCCTCAAGTGTACGATCTCATCATTGTGATTAGAACGTTCGTTTAGAATGTTTATTTAAAACGCCAGTTTCGAATGACAACAATCAACAATTGAGCTAGCCACACTTTTTCAGAAACTATTTACACAAACACAGTCCTTACAAAGTTATGTCCAGAATGTGAGCAGATGATTTTTGGATTCAACATTCAGGCATTCACAGAAGTAGCTACAGCATAACACAATCAATCACCCTAACCGGAAAAATGTAGGCTACATTTGGAGGAAAGATTGACGCAACACAAGTGGTCATATTTTCTAACTCTCTGCTGACATAAACTACAATATGAATTAGTTAATAGCAATTACTATGTATAATTAATCACATCACGGGTGAGCTCACCATTTACCGAAATAATTAGGTAAAACACTTTCTAAATGTCGAAAGTAAACGAGTTTCAGCGCGCAGCCATGCTCTTTTTCCTCACAGAAACCAAAGATAATAAGAGAAGTAGTATGCATGTTCTGCTGCGATGCCTGCATTTTGTCAACAATGCTACTGCCATCCTAAGTGACCCGTTATACAAAATAAGAAATGTTCTTATCAGCCTGACATCAGCATTTGGTCGGGTCTTTGTGCCATACAAGGACCTATGCATTGATGAGTCCCTGATGTTATGGAAAGGTAGGCTGGCGTTCAGTCAATATATTCCCTCCAAAAGGCACAGGCATTAAAGTGGCATGACAAACGTCCGTGTCCTCTCCACTGTCCATACAGCAACCATGTCAGCCACAAGGAAGGTGGACCACCTGACGGGAGAAAGATCAAACCAGACTGTGTGCTTGACTATAACCTCAAAATGGGGGCAGTGGATAAGGCGGACATGATAAACAGCTTTGTGGAATGCGCTCGGAAAACGACCAAGTGGTATAAGAAGATATTTTTCCATCTGATCGACACTGCTGTCCTCAATGGCAGCATAGTTCACCGCCAACTAACAGGTGAGAGGATTACTGAACAAGGTATTTTTGTAATTGGATATACAGTTCACATACAAATACATTATGCAATTATAGTGACAATATCTCACCCACCTTCCCACTGCCTCATCATCCTCTAACTTTCCTCATCCTCCCCACTCCCTCATAGGTAAAGTAATTACCTACCAAAAGTATAGAGAGAACCTCATGAGAGAGCTGCTGGAGGAGCACCACACCCCTCGGCGCCCATCCACTGGGGGTCGCCCTGCTGCGGACAATCCCCTACGCCTCACTGCACGGCATTTTCCCTGCAAAGTCCCTCAAACTGCTGCTCAAGGGAGCCACACACGGAGGCACTGCAAAGTCTGCCTGTCTGGCACCAGGAGACGTAAGCAGAGGAAGTTGACAAAATACATGTGTTTAGCTTGTGATACACCTCTATGTGTTTCACCATGCTTTGAGGAGTATCATATGCTCAATATGCTCATATCTGCATATGCTCATATGCTCATATCTGCAGCAATAAGTGACTGACTGACCTGACAGGTGACTTGACAGGTGACCTGCCATGATACTATGCCTTCAGAGGTGCAGTTGTTGTTCAGTCACTGCATGAATATTAAATATGGGTTATGCATATTCCGTTTTTTTTCCTCTAGTAAAACAAGTTGTTGTTGAACCAACCACCACCAACACTGCAATAAAATTGACGACTATTACATATTGGCCTATGCGTTTTCTTGCTGCGTTTCCATCTAGTAAAGCTGTTAAGGAGTGTACATTAGCATACAAAAGCTGGCCTCAATCTTCAGCTCGAAAGATGTCCAGTTCCAGTTATGATATTGGCAAATACTGTTTGTGGTTTCAGCAGATCGTCCTCGCAAATACTGCATTGGCAAAATTGGGCCAATTGTGCGCCGCCCTATGGGACTCCCAATCACAGCCGGTTGTGATACAACCTGGATTTGAACCAGGGTGTCTGTAGTGATGCCTCTAGCACTGAGATGCAGTGCCATAGACCGCTGCGCCACTTGGGAGGCATAAGGCCAGGGTAGCTTCAAAATACAACACAAGCTAATACTTCTCTGACGCAACTAGCATTGTTTTACAAAGCTGATAAAAGAATGTAGCTAGCTACATAAGCAAGATTGAATATAACACCATAAAGGTTATGAAATGAGTAAAGTTACCTCACGTGTCCTCGGTTATAAGGAATATACACAAATATATTACGCTCCATAAATACAGTGAGCTACAATAGAAACGACATACTGAAACTATTATAACGTAATAAGGCACTTACTTTGATAGAAGGTCAGAAATGTCCGGGTCAGAAATGTCCCAAAAATGTAATTGTCCACAAAAGTAAAAATGACTATTTTTATGTGAGGAGGAGGCAGAACACAGCTCAATTCAAACTGTTCTTAGAAAATAAAAACTTTTTGGAAAATCATTGGAAGTTGTAACAGCCTGTAATAAAAACAGGCAAAATTCCTTGTTTTGAGGGCAGCGCAGATTAAATGTATTGTTGAATAACAGTCACATTCTATTATGGAGAGAACGTCATATCATCACGTGCATAAAAAAACTCACGCTGGGGCGATCGTTAGAGATATTTGGAACTCACGCATGAAAGGGTTAATGCAGCTGGTGGCCACACCAGATACTGACTGTTACTTTTGATTTTGACCCCCCCTTTGTTCAGGGACACATTATTCAATTTCTGTTAGTCACATGTCTGTGGAACTTGTTCAGTTTATGTCTCAGTTGTTGAATATTATTATGTTCATACAAATTTCTACACATGTTAAGTTTGCTGAAAATAAACGCAGTTGACAGTGAGAGGACTTTTTTTTTTTTGCTGAGTTTACTTAGCAACACCGTCATACATAAACACTTACACTCAAACTAAGTGATTAACTCAGACATGCATACTGCATACTCAACAACTCACAAACATATGAAGTTTATTTCCAAAATGCTGTATTTCCCAATTTTTCACATTGTGTTTTTTTCATCAGAAATTATTGCTTTTGGGTACCTTCATGTGCGTGTAAAGTATTACTGATCTCAGATTTTATTAATTGCAAAACATGATGTATCCATTGCTGGAATGGAATGTTCGTATACTGTATATTTGACTGTGGTATGTGGTGCTATCTTACAATGAATTAAGTCGCTGGATAAGAGCATCTGCTAAATGACAATAATGTCAAATGTAAATGTTTAACATACAGATCTCAGACTAATTTATTGAATTTTTATAAAAAAATATTGATGTCATAAATATATAATTTGTGCAGTTCTACTCATTTCTCAGAGTGAGGCGGACATATAGAACTTTGCAAAAACATTATTTGTCCCTCTGAAATGAAACCATCAAGTGATTTTAATAACTTATTCAGGCTAGGGTCTATTTTTCTCCATTTCCGCCTGACTAACGTACCCAAAGTAAACTGCCTGTTGCTCAGGCCCTGAAGCAAGGATTTGCATATAATTGGTACCATTGGAAAGACAACACTCTGAAGATTGTAGCACTGTTAAAATCAGTGTATGCACGTGCGACAAAGAGGACCTGTAATATCGTTTTCCTATTGAACATACTTCTTTCCATATTAAATATTATAGTTTAATTACATTTTAGGATATCTGATGATTAAATAGAAACGTATTTTGACTTGTTTTAACAAAGTTTAGCGGTAGCTTTTTGGATTCTTTTCTCTGCATGTTGAACGATTGGACTACTCAAATCGATGGCGCCAACTAAACTAACTTTTTAGAATATAAAGAAGGGTTTTATCTAACAAAACGACACTACATGTTGTAGCTGGGACCCTTTGGATGACAAATCAGAGGAAGATTTTCAAAAGGTAAGTGAATATTTAAATCGCTATTTGTGAATTTATGAAACCTGTGCCGGTGGAAAAATATTTTGATGTGGGGCGCCGTCCTCAAACAATCGCATGGCATGCTTTCGCTGTAAAGCCTATTGTAAATCGGACAGTGCAGTTAGATTAACAAAAATGTAAGCCTTTAAAGTAGGAATAAATACACCTAGTGTACAACACATCTTTTCATGACAGACTGACCAGGTGAATCCAGGTGAAAGCTATGATCCCTTATTGATGTCACCTGTTAAATCCAATTCATTCAGTGTAGATGAAGGGGAGTAGAGAGGTTAAAGAAGGTGCAACTCAATATTAGGAAGGTGTTCCTAATGTTTTGTACACTCAGTGTAGTATACCTAAGTTCATTGTGGTTTGTCTTTTAGAAGAGCGCAAACGGTACATGTCGCCATATTGACTGTCCCAGTTCCAATGAATTCAATACAATATCGATGTGAGTGATTTAATTGCGCACACTTTTGATTACAGTAGAACAAGCTAATCACTTTCAGTCTGGAGTGACCTCTTGGTAAATATTGTTGCATGGGCAGTTGAGGTACTGATTTGCAAAATACAAGTAATCTGAACACAAGTGTGACACGTGTGTGTGCAGGGAGTAATTTGTATGTCTTGGTCTTCAACATATCACAACTTATTTCAGCATATTGATTATGAATTTGGACATTTAAAACCGGTGTTTTGACAAGTCGGGCTATAATAAAAAAATACATGTCAACAGGAAGCAGCAACAGTATAATTTTCAACTTATGTTAGTAATATAAATTGTATTTTTTACCTTATTTTTAAACAGGATTCTACTTAATCAGGTTTCTACTTAATCAGGTAAGAACTACTGAATGAGCCCAAAAACGTGCTATGATTGATTGATTTAAGTGATATTAGTGAAATCCTGACAATGAGTTTCTTGCCTACTCTTATACTGTAGACTTACCAGCGCTCACACACATGAATACTCATATACCATGCAC
Source organism: Brachymystax lenok tsinlingensis (assembly GCA_030435695.1). Taxonomy (NCBI): domain Eukaryota; kingdom Metazoa; phylum Chordata; class Actinopteri; order Salmoniformes; family Salmonidae; genus Brachymystax; species Brachymystax lenok. The sequence goes on from JAGFMH010000015.1 coordinate 13,093, forward strand.
TAATAAACTCAGACACCCATATGGTAATATGCATACAATCAAACCACAACACCATACATACGTATACAACCACATATTACCAACTCAAAACACTCACATGCATAACCATGCAATCTCCTTTGTAGACGTACACTCATCCACCTGCATCATACCTGACAATCCACTTACAGCATATATAGTGTAGGTTACATTCACACACCCAGGTCACCTAGAGCAGGAAGCCACATGCATGGTGAACCAGGGACACACAGTAACACACCTCCCACAGCTGGCTGGCTGGTTGGCCTTGGCCCCCACCAGCACTTACTGTGGTTTCTCTCATTCCCAGGGACACCAGTGGAGCTCCATAAGAGCTCTCTGCTCTGCAGTTTGTGTCTGTGTTTCTACTGCCAAGTTCAATCATATCAACTTGGATTAACTCGGAGTACAAACATACTGTAGCCAACCTGTATGTAAGTTCAACTTGTCCGAGCCAGAACCACCCATAAGGTTTCTGTAGTAGGTGGCAGTTTTGATGCACAAGTATACCCCCTATACAGGACACTAGTCTGTCGCAGGGCCTTACCCCCAATCTATCTCCGTAGCCACTCTGTACGACCTGTTCCATAAAACCTGGGATATTATTGCACAAGTGGTAGCGCTCTTTCTCCATTTTCACATGGTTACTGGTTCCTGTCTGCTCTGGCTGTTCCTCCCGAATCGCTACGCTGTTAGAGGTAGGATATTCCTAGTATTCTCTTAGGCCTTTATTGGAAGAGTCGCACAAACAAACTATGAACATAGATGGATTAAGGATTTCTTTGTAATTTATTGTGATACACAACTATGCAACTTGTACATTAGGAACAATAAAGTGCAATTCTTAAATAGACTTTTGGTTGAAATTCAGTAATTAGATACTGATTCAAGAAAGGTGAGAGTAGGATTGCAAAATTATGGTATCTTTCCCAAAATTCCCAGGAGTTCCCAGAAAGGAAAGAGCAGGACATTTCTGGAAACCTGGGAATTTTGGGAAAGTTACAATAATTTTGCAACCCTAACCAATAATCGTATATTGAAGCAGCAGACTGGACTTAAAGGAAAACTTCACCCAAAAACTTTATTTTGGTATTTGTTTCATTAGTCTATTATTGATATAGTCCCAAAACGTTTTCAGGTATGGCCCATATGATGCATGTTGCATCATATGATGTAAAACACAGCTCATGTGATGCAAAATGCAGTATATGGGCCAGATTTCTGTATTTTGAAAGTTACATACAGTCTTAAACTGTCACGTAAAACATTTTTGGGACAATATCAACAGTAGACTAATGAAACAAATACCAAAAGAAAGTTTTTCGGTGGAGTTTTCATTTGGTGGTGTAATAGACATAATGGGAGTCAATAGGATAAAAATAGTCAGGCACATTAACCTGTACAGTGAATCTGAGATGTCTGCTGGCCCTGGTGGCTAAGTTGTCATCCTCCATTGGCTTCTGCTTTCCTCACCCTCCTTATGATTTCACCAGAATACCACCCAGGAGGACCAGCCTCCACCCTGGGCACGTCCAAAGACCCACCCAGCCCCAGAGTCAGGGAGGCCGGCTGGGGGTAGGGAAGGGCGGAAGGGAGGGTGGTGATGGAGGGGTCAGCCGCTGGTAGTCTCAGGGCTTCTGGATGGCTTGATCTGTACATACACACACACGTACACAATCATCCCTACTGATCCTACCGGGAGAGAGAGAAGGGGTGAGGGTAGAAAAGTAAGGAAGAGCAAAGGGAGAGGCAAGAGGAGTGAGGGATATACAGAATAGGGTGACATCAACAGAGAGGAGGCGAAAAGAGAGTGAAATGGTGAGGCGGGGAGGAAAAGTCCAAAGAGGGAGGGAGGGAGAGAGAAAACAAAGATGAAAACAGAGAGGGGGAGGGAAGGGGTAAAAGAAAAACATGTGGGAGCTGTTTATGAACGCAGCTTAAGATCATAATCGCAAAAATAAATAGTTTGCAGAAAGCACTGCATCAGCTGGTCTAGTGAGAGGCGCCCCAAATGGCACCCTATTCCCTATGTGGTGCACTACTTTTGACCAGGGCTCATAGAGTTCTGTTTAAAGAAAGCAGTGCACTACAAGGAACAGGGTGCCATTCGGGACACAGTCCAAGACAGAATGCTAGCTAGTCCAGGGCAACATTCCCAGGGTGTTACGGTGAACTCAGTTCCCCCTCCCTAATCTTGTTCTGTCTTCTCAGCAGATGTCTCCTGCTGATGACACGTACTACAATTAAATTATGGCACTCTTAAGGATCCGCCCCTTTTTTCAATTTTCACCTAAAATGACATACCCAAATCTAACTGCCTGTAGCTCAGCCCCTGAAGCAAGTATATGCATATTCTTGGTACCATTTGAAAGGAAACACTTTGAAGTTTGTGAAAATGTGAAAGGAATATAGGAGTATACAACACAGTAGATCTGGTACCATCATGTTTGAAATGCAAGAGAAAGGCCAAAATGTATTATTCCAGCCCAGGTGCAATTTAGATTTTGGCCACTAGATGACAGCAGTGTATGTGCAAAGTTTTGGACTGATCCAATGAACCATTGCATTTCTGTTCAAAATGTTGTATCAAGACTGCCCAAATGTGCCTAATTTGTTTATTAATAACTTTTCATGTTCAATATTGTGCACTCTCCTTTAAAAAATAGCATGGTATTATTTCATTGTAATAGCTACTGTAAATTGGACAGTGCAGTTAGATTAACAAGAATTTAATCTTTCTGCCAATATCAGATATGTCTATGTCTTGGGAATTGTTCTTGTTACTTACAACCTCATGCTAATCGCATTAGCCTACGTTAGGTCAACCGTCCCGTGGACGGGACACCAATCCCGAAGAAGTTTAAAAGGTGTTCAGAGGGGTTAAGATCACAGTCTTACAGTATTTTAAAGTTTTATCTTGGAGGAGTAGCGTTCAAGAATGGGGTTTTTGATCTCTGCTTCATGTAGTTTCTCACGTGTAGTGATCATAAATTGTCTTACCTCATAACTTTTGCCATTATACCAAGTAATCACAACTCGATCTCGTAACTGCAGCAACAGAATTACAATATGGCTTGCATTTTTAATTCCGATGTGTATCTTAGCTGTCAGTATAACTGTCCATTTGCAATGTCTTACAATGGGCATTTACCATCACGAATTGGACATGGTTTAATGTACTGCAGAAATGCCCAATTGACTGGCCCGTTGAACTCGGGATGGACGAGCAGTGATAGTGGTTCCTCTCCATCACTCGTTGGTGTTGATTTCAGCCTGTCCAGTTTGTGATGGTAAATCCCTCATTAAATACATTGGAAATGTATACTGTCTATTTCCAATATAAAATGTACAATGCCAATATATTATACTGCCATCAAGTCAGCCATCAGTCAATAAGATATCATACGGACACCAAACTTGTAGATACTGACCCTAAACTCATCTTGTCCAACTCTTTTAGAAGCCAACTGTTACATATTTCAGAGCCGGCCCACAATTCATAGCGCCTTCTTTCAAAAACATAGTTTCATTCGAGCTGCGGGTCCAGTTCTGACATTATGTGTAGGCCTAGCTGAGCCGCCTCGAATACCGAGGATCGGGTCAATAGGTCATTCGGAGCCCGAGCTGCGACCTTAATTAGTGCTGAGAATTCACTTATTTCTGGGGTTGCTACGGGGTCCCTGGACGAGCTATCAGCCAGAATCTTTAGGGCCAGTCTCTATGGGCCGAGACGGTTTCAATGCACCTAATCTTGTGATTCTGGTTCTTTTCTAAATGTCGTCATTTTTGCGACGTTCAAAAATAAATTGAAGTTATTGCAAATGGACGAGGCTGTTTCTCGGCTTGAGAACCTTAAATCACTGTACACTACCGACTTAAGCTCTAGAACAGGTTTATAACGTTTCAGAGCTCTAGGTCTGACGGTTCTTTGATGGTGCGAACGTCGGTATCTACTGCAAGCTCTGTGTGTCTGTAAGTCCCACACTGTTTCACTCCATCCTGGCTGTGTGTGAGTTTTTTCTTGGCTCATCACAGGTAATCCTCATAGTGACCTGATGGATTGTCATCGAAGACAGTTTGATATGGCAATAATAACCCACATAGGCATCAGGTTGAAGTTAGCGCAGCAGGCAATGTATTCCTATGGGGAGAGATGTTCGAAGGAAACACCCTGTTTTCACTGTTAAGCGTTATGGAACCCTGACCTGCTATGGAACCCTGACCTGTTCACCAGACGTGCTACCTTGTCCCAGACCTGCGGTTTTCAACTCTCTAGAGACAGCAGGAGCGGTAGAGATACTCTGAATGATCGGCTATGAAAAGACAACTGACATTTACTCCTGAGGTGCTGACATGTTGCACCCTCGACAACCACTGTGATTATTATTATTTTACCCTGCTGGTCATCTGTGAACATTTGAACATCTTGGCCATGTTCTGTTATAATCTCCACCCAGCACAGCCAGAAGAGGACTGTCCACCCTTCTCTCTCTAGATCTCTTCCTAGGTTCCTGCCTTTCTAGAGAGGTTTTCCTAGCCACCGTGCTTCTACACCTGCATTGCTTGCTGTTTGGGGTTTTAGGCTGGGTTTCTGTACAGCACTTTGTTATCAGCTGATGTAAGAAGGGCATTACAAATACATTTGATTGTTTGATTGATATCTGTAGAGGTACAGGTGACCCTGAACACGTGGCAAAAGGTATTTTGAAAATGGCCTGCACAGAAGCAGAGTCAGAGCATAACCTGTAAACCCATGTTATCCTTGGGAGAAACTCGCATGTGTCAGACTACGTGAACCCGCGAGCGCAGCTAGAATAACTCTGTGGCTTATCCACCCCAACCTCCCCCCGATGAGCCCATCGAAAATGGCGTGTCTCTGTGTGACCCAGAGGCCCCAATATGTTGAAAGCATAATTAAATCACTAATAGTCAGGCTTCATTCTGGGCCTGCTATTTCACGGTCGCTGCGGTCAGACCAAGCGAGCTACGGTCTAGTGGGGCATCTCTTTGAACTCGGCATGGCCTAGAGACTACGGCGATGCCACTTGCCAACACTTTTAGTGTTGAATTCAGTCTGTCCATTTGGTGATGGTTCATCACTGTTTAAACTTATTGGAAACGGACAAACGTCAGCCATCAAGTCAGCGTCCATCAGTCAATAAGATATCACAAAACTGATGCATGCTGACACCAAACCCACTTTGTCCAACTCGTTTAGAAGCCAACAATCACATATTTCAGAGCAGGCCCAAAGTGCCTTCACATCGCCTTCTGTTAAAACCATTAAAAAAAAGTAAAACTCGTAGTTACGTTCTAGCTGCAGGTTCTGACATTATGTGTAGGCCTAGCTAAGGTGACCACGAAGCGGACAAATTAGCGCTATATTACCGTTTTCGACCTTTAATCCCAGAAAATGACCTCAACGCCATCTTGTCTCTGGGCTAAAAGCACATTTGGCCAAACCTGTGCTCACAGAGTTTCATCTTCAAAGTATTTTCCATTTACAAGAAACGGCCATGTCTGTTTGGTGATTTCTTAAATTTTTATTCTATTTGCAATAAACAGCCAGTCGCCATCTGGTGGAATTTTCTGGTACAGCAGAAAAATGTCCAAAAATAAAAACAAAATGGTATAACGCGGAAACCAGATGTCCAAGAGACTTTATTTGATGACTTCCCGGAAGACCGGGCCCTGGGGCACGACCTGAGGCCGTCGGCCTATTTTAATAACATTTGAGGTTGTCTAGTAAGGGACCATACATTTGTAATATGGAGATCCTCATCAACCATACGGGAAATGCCACTCATGTTCCTTAGGTAGGTAAGGGTAAAGGTTTGGGATAGGGTAAAAATAAAAAAAATGCCTAGAAAACCTCGGAGCTTACGTCCATCTGCCATCCTTCTCCACAACGCACTAGCAACCTGCGAGCCTATTAGACGTTAATAGGCACACATGTTGCCCCTATTGGTAATTAGTGTGTATGCTCCAAATTCACATGATCTTACGTTTTTTGATTCTCTGAACAGTATTTTGTTAGAATTACTGAATTCGGGACATGCGGGACAAATGCAATCCACAGGGACCCAAGATTCTCAAATTTCCAGTGCACTCAGATACAATATGGATTACAATTATCGTTCTGAATATAGGCTACTCACTTCATGTTACACACAGACACAACCATGCAAATTGGCTGGGTTATTATTTATTTAGATATCACACATTATAGTCTTATCCAGGCATCATACATATTTTCACAAAATCACATCCAGTTTCACACACCAACCTACTCAGATATACTACACACAATATCCTGACTACATTTTCTAACATCGATGGCATTGACTCACATGCAGATAGGCAAGGGAATAAAAAAATTGAAAAGTGAACCAAAAGAACATGAAAACACCAGTTGCTTTGTGCATATTGCTAGAACTTGAAATCTAAATTTTTGTCTGTCATGATACCTCTTATGACAGTAATTTTACAAGCACCAATTATGGTACATTTAGACTGAGAATAGTATCTAGTTATGGTAAGGGGTGAAATAAGTATAGCCAGTTATGATTGTAATGGCTTAGCACTATTATTAAAACAAGACCCGGATGGCAAATATAAAGATCCAGTCCATCTAAAAAACTGGAGGCCTCTTACACTTCAATGTGATGCAAAAATACTAGTGAAATGCATAGTACTCAGAATTTAAAAAAATGTTTTACCAGATATTGTTCAACCTTATCAGACAGGTTGTTTAGATGGACAATACATTGGTGGTAATATAAGACAACTACTAGAAATAATAGAACATGAAACATTTAAGAAACCAGTCCTGCTATTCATAGAGGATTTTGAAAAGCCCTTTGATAAAGACTGGATTTTATATTTAAATGCCTAGATTAGTTTTTTTACATTTTTGTGAGTCTCTTATTCAATGAGTAAAAGTAATGTATAGCAATCCCTGGTGTAAAATAGTAAATAGCGACTAAGTCTCAGGAGTTTTTAACTTCTTTGGGAGCAGCGCACAAAGTGACCGTTTTGGAGACCCTGGCGTGCCCAAAGTAAAATGCCTCCCATTCATGCCCAGAAAATAGGATATGCACATATTTAGTACCATTGGATAGGAAACACTCTGCCTTTTCTAAAAGTGTTAACAATTTGTCTGTGAGTAAAACAGAACGGATATGGCAGGCGAAACCCCGAGGTATTTCTGTCCTGGAAAAACTGGTTTTGACAGAGTGCCTCATTGGGAACCCCTCCCTTATGAAAATGCCCATAAAAGGGCATATGAATGCAGTACCTATCGCTTCCTCTGGATGTCAACAGTCTCGAGAAAGTGTTCAGATTCATTTTAGATGATTTTAGAGCAGAGAAGAAGAGGAATCGGGGAAGTGTCCCCTCAGATGTCCTTTACAAGACGACGCGCGCTCCCGCCAGGCACGTTTTGTTTTTTTCCTTTCTTATCGCCCAGTTTATATTCCGGTTGAAATATTATGCTATTTATACAGAAAAGTGTTTTCTGTATAAATGTAAGTAATTTATTACATTACCCAAAAAAAATAGAGGCAGGTGGCAGCGGGAGGAGGTAGGGAATTGGTCTGTCTACTAAATATAAAACTGGCGGAGGAACAAAAATAGCATAAATAGGAACGTATACAGGTTTCATTTCAGGACGTTGACAGTTGTGCCATACAGATTGCAAAATAGTTGGGAAGACATTTTCGATATACCGATTCCGTGGGAGTTGAAATTTAAAAACACAAAATTCAAGACTGTGATTTTCCGCTAAAATTATTGTACAGAATTCTTGCCACCAACAAAAATTTTGAATAATTTGGGGCCTACAATCATCGCAGCTACGCAGATTTAGTTGAGAGGATACCGCATCAATAGACCATTTGTTCTGTATGGCCCTCAGGTAGCCTGTATCTGGTCCCAGTTTCAGGAATGGATAAAAAAAAACAATCTTAAATTGACCATAGAAATAGCATTGCTGGGAGATTTGGAAAGATCGGGTCAGTAAATTACTAGTAAAAGTTGGTGGCCTGGTGGATGGGAGCTTAGGCCGGTGGCCAAGAGGTTGCTGGTTCGGGTCTCTGATTTGACTTAGTGGGAGATCTGTCAATGTGCCTTTGGGCGTGGCGCTTGACCCTGGTTGCTCCTGTTTATTTATTTTACTTTACTAGGCAAGTCAGTTAAGAACAAATTCGTATTTTCAATGACAGCCTAGGAACAGTGGGTTAACTGCCTTGTTCAGGGGCAGAAAGACAGATTTGTACCTTGTCAGCTCAGGGATTTGAACTTGTAACCTTTCGGTTACTAGTCCAACGCTCTAACCACCAGGCTACCCTGCTGCCCCAACCCTGTGGGTTGCTATGCAGTATCTGTTTGATAACTCAATGTGATGTAAAATAGCGGCTTTACTGCAGTTAGATTGAATGTTTTAAAATAAAATTTAAAGAAAGAATCTGCTCCAGTGGGCACGTGATCTCCAACACTGGATAATTGCCGAATCCTGGTTCCTGTTGTGTCATTCTGATGGCCGAGTCAGGCTCCATCCTGCCTGGTGTTAGCGGTACAGGCTGGCGGTGGTGGTGTAATGATGTGCGAAGTGTTTAACTGGCACAAGTTAGGTCCCTTGATACTGTAACGTTCCCCAGCAATAAAAACAAAAATGTTGCTCAAACCATAGGAGGAACTAAAAGAGTCACTGACCAAAAGTCAAAACAGGTGGGGTTTTAGGAAGGGTTATTAGGGGTGTCCAATAAAAGTTGCCTAGCAACAACTGGAATCTAAATGACAGCCATGAAAGACTACTAAATTTGCCCAAGAAAAGGCAAACAAAAGAAAAACCCACACCAAACTTAAAGACAACCCACACCAAACTTAAAGACAAGTACAAGTAAACCAAAAATATAGAGCAAAATTAAATTAGGGAAATAAAAAAAAAAAAATATATATATATATATATATACACACAGTTGAAGTCTGAAGTTTACATACACTTAGGTTGGAGTCATTAAAACTCGTTTTTCAACCACTCCACAAATGTCTTGTTAAAGGGAGTGCTCCTAATCTCAGCTTGTTACCTGTATAAAAGACACCTGTCCACAGAAGCAATCAATCAATCAGATTCCAAACTCTCCACCATGGCCAAGACCAAAGAGCTCTCCAAGGATGTCAGGGACAAGATTGTACACCTACACAACACTGGAATGGGCTACAAGACCATCGCCAAGCAGCTTGGTTAGAAGGTGACAACAGTTGGTGCGATTATTCACAAATGGAAGAAACACAAAAGAACTCTCAATCTCTCTCGGCCTGGGGCTCCATGCAAGATCTCACCTTGTGGAGTTGCAATGATCATGAGAACGGTGAGGAATCAGCCCAGAACTACACGGGAGGATCTTGTCAATGATCTCAAGGCAGCTGGGACCATAGTCACCAAGAAAACAATTGGTAACACACTACGCCATGAAGGACTGAAATCCTGCAGCGCCGGCAAGGTCTCCCTGCTCAAGAAAGCACATATACATGCCCATCTGAAGTTTGCCAATAAATATCTGAATGATTCAGAGGACATCTGGGTGAAAGTGTTGTCGTCAGATGAGACCAAAATGGAGCTCTTTGGCATCAACTCAACTCGCCGTGTTTGGAAGAGGAGGAATGCTGCCTATGACCCCAAGAACACCATCCCCACCGTCAATCATGGAGGTGGAAACATTATGCTTTGGGGGTGTTTTTCTGCTAAGTGGACAGGACAACTTCAACGCATCAAAGGGACGATGGACGGGGCAATGTACTGTCAAATCTTGGGTGAGAACCTCCTTCCCTCAGCCAGGGCATTGAAAATGGGTCGTGGATGGGTATTCCAGCATGACAATGACCCAAAACACACGGCCAAGGCAACAAAGGAGTGGCTCAAGAAGAAGCACATTAAGTTCCTGGAGTGGCCTAGCCAGTCTCCAGACCTTAATCCCATCGAAAATCTGTGGAGGGAGCTGAAGGTTTGAGTTGCCAAACATCAGCCTCGAAACCTTAATGACTTGGAGAAGATCTGCAAAGAGGAGTGGGACAAAATCCCTCATGAGATGTGTGCAAACCTGGTGGCCAACTGCAAGAAAAGTCTGACCTCTGAATGCCAACAAGGGTTTTGCCACCAAGTACTAAGTCATGTTTTGCAGAGGGGTCAAATACTTATTTCCCTCATTAAAATGCAAATCAATTCATAACATTTTTCACATGCGTTTTTCTGGATTTGTTTTTTGTTATTCTGTCTCCCACTGTTCAAATAAACCTACCATTAAAATGATAGACTGATCATTTCTTTGTCAGTGGGCAAACGTACAAAATCAGCAGGGGATCAAATACTTTTTTCCCCTCACTGTACCTCAAATATCTCCTGTTCCTATCCGTTCTGCTCAGGGCTACAGCTTCCAAACTCTGTATAAAATTTGATTTGATAAAGACTTGACATCTAGTGGACGCCATAGGTACTGCAGTCTCAGTCCTAGTTAAAATAGAAATCAATAGGGAGAGAATCAAACAGTGCAAAGGTCACACAAAAAAAAATCCTGACAGAAATTTCTCGGGTTTTCACCTGCTATATCAGTTCTGTTATACTCACATACATTATTTTAACACTTTTAGAAACTTCAGAGTGTTTCCTATCCAATAGTACTAATTATGTGCATATCCTATTTTCTGGGCAGAGTGGCAGGCATTTTATTTTGGGCACGCCAGGGTCTCCAAAACCGTCACCTCTGCTGCCGCTCCCTAAGAAGTTAACAAACTATAGTTTTGGCAAGTCGGTTAGGACATCTACATTGTCCATGACACAAGTAATTTTTCCAACAATTGTTTACAGACAGATTATTTCACTTATAATTCACTGTATCACAATTCCAGTGTGTCAGAAGTTTACATACACTAAATTGACTGTGCCTTTAAACAGCTTGGAAAATTCCAGAAAATGATGCATGGCTTTAGAAGCTTCTGATAGGCTAATTGACATCATTTGAGTCAATTGGAGGTGTACCTGGGGATGTATTTCAAGGCCTACCTTCAAACTCAGTTCCTCTTTGCTTGACATCATGGGAAAATCAAAAGAAATCAGCCAAGACCTCAGACAAAAAAATCTAAGTCAAAGTCACCATTATTAGTCAGTTGTACAACCGAATGCCTTCAACCGAAATGTGTCTTCCGCATTTAACCCAACCCCTCTGAATCAGAGAGGTGCGGGGGGCTGCCTTAATCGACATCCACGTCGCCCGGGGAACAGTGGGTTAACTGCCATGTTCAGGGGCAGAACGACAGATTTTTTTCCTTGTCAGCTCGGGGATACCACTCTAAGCACTAGGCTACCTGCCGCCCCAGTGGACAATGAACACAAGCATATTTCCAAAGTTGTGGCAAAATGGCTTAAGGACAACAAAGTCAAGGTATTGGAGTTGCCATCACAAAGCCCTGACCTCAACCCTATAGAACATTTGTGGGCAGAACTGAAAAAGCGGCCTACAAACCTGACTCAGTTACACCAGCTCTGTCAGGAGGAATGGCCCAAAATCCACCCAACTTACTGTGGGAAGCTTGTGGAAGGCTACCAGAAACGCTTGACCCAAGTTAAACAATTTAAGGCAATGCTACCAAATACTAATTGAGTGTATGTAAACTTCTGGCCCATTGGGAATGTGATAAAAGAAATAAAAGCTGAAATAAATCCTTCTCTCTACTATTATTCTGACATATAACATTCTTAAAATAAAGTGATGATCCTGACTTAAGACATGGAATTTTTACTAGGATTAAATGTCAGGAATTGTGAAAACTAGAGTTTAAATGCATTTGTCTAAGGAAACTTCAGACTTCAACTGTATTTAATGTTTTTGTATTTATTTAACCGGGCAAGTCAGTTAAGAACAAATTCTTATTTACAATGACCACCTACCCCGGCCAAATCCAGATGACGCTGGGCCAATTGTGCACCGCCCAAGCACAGCCGGATGTGATGTAGCCTGGATTCAAGACAGGGACTATAGTGAAGCCTCTTGCACTGAGATGCAGTGCCTTAGACCACTGCGCCACTCGGGAGCCCAACAGGATAAAGGATTGTCTGTCTAGACCTCACCCTCGGGCATGCTAACTAAAGGTATTAACCCTCCACAGCTTTAGAGACAACTGGAGCTCTTAAATAGCACATGGGCCAGCACAGGTGTAACACCTTCCTACTAATGAGATGGAACCAGTACAGGTGTAAAACATGCTGACTAACAAGGTGACACCAATCGGTGTGCCCTACGTGCTATAGTCCAACCTCAAAGCACAAATGGAAAATCCAAATTCCGTTACATCTTCCCTGTAAGACAACAAATACAGCACTAGTCAAAAGTTTGGACACACCTACTCATTCCAGGTTTTTCTTTATTTTTACTATTTTGTACATTGTAGAATAATAGTGAAGACGTCAACACTATGAAATAACACACATGGAATCATGTGGTAACGAAAACAGTGTTAAACAAATCAAGATATATTTTATATTTGAGATTCTTCAAAGTAGTTTCCCTTTGCCTTGTATGACAGCTTTGCACACTTTTGAATGAGTTGGTGTGTCAACTTTTGACTGGTACTGTATATCCTGAAGTTTGGGGGGAGAATCTGCGTAAGCTTTGACGCGTGAGGTTCGACTTCAAACAAGGAAGCGAAATAGAATCCATTGTTCTATATGGTGGTAGGTGGTTTCAACAAGAGCTGTGCTGGACTCTGGTCAACATGGATGATAGTTTTGATGGTATGGGTAGGGATGATGAGTCATGGACCTGGATGGTCTGTGGTGAAAAATAATGGGCCTGCTATAACCGCTGCTTACAGCAGTGGCCCTTCTAGTGTTGAGAATGTGAAGAGGATGAAGGAAGTGAAAAACAAAAGTAATTATGTCTGAGTGGAAAGTTGTAATTGTGTTTGATGCGTCTACACCTTATTCGATTAACCAATTCTGTTAAGAAAGAGATAGGGGAAGTTAGCCAGTTCATTGGTAATGGTACACTTTTAATATTATGTACTGTATATGTTCAACAAGGGAAGATTCTGAAAATGAAACTCAATTGGAAGAAAATCACAAGTCATGTTCCTGGAGCTTCGGCTAGGCTGAGGGGGATCATTTCTTGGGTTCCACTATCTATGTCCATAGATGATCTAGAATAAAATGTAGAGGGGGGCATAGTGGTTGAAGCCAAAAGGCTGTTCAGTAAGAAGGAGGGGCAGAGAAGTGAAAGCCTGTCAGTATTATTCATGTTTGAGAAGTCTGTAATAAAGAAAGTCCAGATGGGCTTCCTGGCTTTCACTGTTAGAGAGTTTGTTTTAAATGCAAAAGAATGGGACATGTAACGGAAAGGAAAGAAAAGATGTGGGAGGGAACATGATTATGGTGAATGTGGGAACAATGTCAAGGTTAAATGTTGTAATTGTGTGGGGGGATACATTGCAGCATTTGGTGGATGCCAGGTGCAGAAAGAGGCTAAGGCCCAAAGATAGAAAATCACTCCTAATGTCTCTTATGCAGAGGCTGCAAGCAGATTGGTGGAACTATTAGGCAGAATGATGGAGATAATAGGGTCAGTCCTGGAATAAGTGGACCTACTGTAGGAAATGTTGCGTATGTTAGTCCAGACACGTATACGAGACCTGTTCAGAAATCTTGCTCTCACAAATGTTTCATTTCAAAGGACACCTTAATAGTTAATCAGATTGACTTCATAACCTTCATTGGAATGGTTAGAACTGCCAAGTTGAAGATTCTGGAAGCAGCAACATCGATATTAGGAGTAACAGATGTTACTGTCGACATGATTGTTTATATGTTGACCCCTAGTAATACCAATGATGGAATGCCTCCGTACGATAATTAGAGTTGTGGTTTCTGTTATCCTTCAGTGGAATGCTAGAAGCCTTATTGCTAACGGTCAGTTTAAGAAATATGTAATAGATTTAGAGATAAAACCTGATGTGACGTGTTCAAGAAACATGGCGTAGACCACATCTTGATTTTATTATTCCTGGTTATTGTTCAATCAGTTATGATAGATCAGCTGGACAGGGTGGTGAGTGTGCTACGTTCATAAGGGAAGCCTTGTATATCATAATATAACTGTCCCATCTGAATATGAATGTGATGGTGGAGGTTTTCAGTGCAGGTAGTAATATTAAGTTACACAATTTTCACAACCCTTGTCGTCAACTATCTGTAGCGATGTTTGATGAAATATCAGGATTGGGCTCTAGAGAGATATGTTGCGGCAACTTTAATGCACATAGTAGTTTATAGGGAAGCACACATACAGATGCTAATGGTACAACTGTGGAAGATATGATGGAAAAAAGAGCATTAGTATGTCTTAACGATGGATGTGGTACAAGAGTTGATGTTGTTAGAGGGGTTACATCCTGCCTGGACCTCACAATGGCTTCTAACTCTTGCATATGTGACATTTGCTAGGGTACATAGTGGAGTTACTTTGTATGAATGACATAAGCAATGCAGGTGTGAGACTTTAAATGCTAATGCTAATGTGTATAAGAAAAGGGATACTGTTGACTCTTCTTTGGATGCTGTTTTTACCATACATGAGATGCGTTCAGCCTTAATAGACTGTGGATATGCAGCTCCAGGTCATGATCAGTGGTGCTAAGTAATGTTTAAGCATCTACCATGCATGTCACATCCACTCCCGCTCCCACTCCCCCGCTCCAGCGCTCAACGTCACCGGTCTGCCAACCGCCGGTCCTGGCAACCCATCTTTGCGCATAACTGGCTACAATCATTATGCACACGTCATTTTACACATTTCTTACATTTAGGCCTATGCTGGGTAAGTATCTTTTGCCCTGTGTGATGCACAGCAATACCTGGTTGAGAAAGTTTCTTGATTTATCATTTACTGATAAGACAGAGAGCAGAATTTGACATCGATCGACTCAGCCATTGCTACTAGACTCAACAATTGCTTCCATGGTAATCAATCCAGTTGTCTACTGGCTAACAAGCTTCGCAGTAATGATCAATTGGCAGATATTGTTAAATCAATTGGCAGATTTTGTAAATCCACTCCAAGCCAGATTGGGGGTGTAGGTTCACCTCTTTTTGTTTTCTTTTTCTTTACATACCAATTTTACCTTACAAAATCTTTTTAGATTATAATGATAATTTCGCTGTATGTATTTCTTACTTTTGTTTTTCTTTTGAGTTAATGCTGCCCACAGGTGCATGTTATATCAACTGAATATACGAATTGAAATACATTGGACTTGTAAACCCCCAACAAAAAAATGACAAAGCAAATAGAACGTGAGGTGTGAACTCTCAATCCTTTACATCATAACACAAAATACTAAATGGGTGCATCCAAATAAATATCTCCTTTCTACTGAAGTGTACACTCATTCACTACTTCCCACAAATCTGAAAGCATTGGATTGGCAGAGGCAGGTGATAGAGGGAGTTTCCACCGTATTTTTTATCAGTCATTTCCTTTCACATTAGTTAACGGAAGAGAAAAATTGTGCTCTTTGGGAGTAAGAAGAGATAATTGGGACATAGCCAATAAGTATACCATCGACCTAGAAAACCCAAGACATGTCTGGATCAGAGGCGACTAGTCTCTCTTTACCTACCACAATTTTCTAATGTTCTGGCTTACCACGTCTGTACATAATAGAACATCAATAGTAGCTAGCAAGATGGAGATCATGGGAGTTATTTTTATTGTGGCTAGTTTGCATGAACTACCTTCACTAAAATCCCTGCAAAGGTTTTGCCTGCAAGCTTTGGTTTTCGAATCTTGGCGTTCTGGCATGTCTGCCTCATGATTGGTTGTAAGAGTTTTTTTTCTATCAAACTTGCCAAAAGATTCTGTAATTGAAACCAGACTCTATTGCCTAGGGTTGGGTTTACAAGACTAAGGGGCGACAGTACTTCTAGGTCTCAGAAAAGCAGTAGTGCACTTACCATAGTCTTTTACAGTACATTTCAGTAATGCTTTATTGTCATTGTCTATTTGCCACCTATCATTACCCAATCTGAATAATATCTTATACACTTTACTAATACACTTAAGGACTGTGTACCCTCAAATTATGTAATGCTAGTTCTGACCACTGCACTACTCCCTTCCTCTAAACAGCATAACTTTCTGGAGTAGAATTTTTGGGAACCATTCATTTTAACCAGCAACATATTTTTCCTCAGTATTTTCATACCAAAGTCATGTTTACTGCAAACGTAACTGTCCATGGCAGAATTAGAAACGTTTTACATGGAACGTAGTGGTGTCCAAATCCGGAGGTGCTAGCTAGCCTATAGCATAGCACGTTATGAGCTGCTGCCCGTGTCCTTGCTGTGGAAAAGTTTTGCAGCTGCTCCAAGGCCAATTGCAAGCCCATAAACACGGTACTTATCCAGCTTATTAACATGGTCCATTAAAGAATAAGAGTGATTTTCCTGGCTCAAAGCTCCCATACAGGCCTGGCTGGTTAGTTTGTGTGTGTTGTGAATTCTACAACCTACAGTCATTTTTCTTTAGTGTGTGTGTGTGTTTTTTAATTGTGGTAATGGAAAGGCCAGTCAAGTTTAACGCTCCGCTGTATACCTGGATGTGGCAACTGCCCTGATGATGCATTTCCATCCCATAAAAACAGATATTACCACTTCAGATACTTCCGTACTCCCATCAACCCCTACTCCCAACCCCATTGTCATTACCATAGAAATGAATAGAAACACCCCAAAGACATGTCTTGAAAACTGTTTCTACCTAATGGCACTCTAGTCCATATGTAGTGCACTCCTTTTGACCATAACCCTTTGGGTTCTGAGAATAGGGTGACATTTAGGATACCAACATTGTCATTGGCGTGGACACTGGAATATCTGATCTCCAACCTCATTTTCAGCACATATATAGTGCATTCGGAAAGTTTTCAGACTCCTTTACTTTTTCCACATTTTGTTACGTAAGAGTCTTATTCTAAAATAGATTTTCCACATCAATCTACACACAATACCCTATCCGGTACCACTTGCCGTGTGGTAGCAGAGAAAGCAGTCTATGACTTGGGTGACTGGAGTCTCTGACAATTTTATGGGCATTCCTCTGACACCGGTCCTGGGTGGCAGGAAGCTTGGCCCCAGTGATGTACTGGGCCGTACGCACTACCCTCTGTAGTGCTGTACCAGGCGGTGATGCAACCGGTCAGGACACTCTCGATGGTGTAGCTGTAGAACTTTTTGAGGATCTGAGGACCCATGCCAAATCTTTTCATTCTCCTGAGGGGGAATCAATTTTGTCGTGCCCTCCTCACAACTGTCTTGGTGTGTTTGGACCATGATAGATTGTTGGTAATGTGGACACCACTGAACTTATAAATCTCAACCCGCTCCACTACAGCCCCGTTGATGTCAATGGGGGCCTGTTCGGCCCGCCTTTTCCTGTTGTGTCATCAGCAAACTTAATGATGGTGTTGGAGTTGTGTTTGGCCACGCAGTCGTGGGTGAACAGGGAGTACAGGAGGGGACTAAGTACACAACCCTGAGCGGCCCCCGTGTTGGGGATAGCGAGGCAGATGTGTAGTTGCCTACGCTTCCCACCAGGGGTCAGAAAGTCCAGGATCCAGTTGCAGAGGGAGGTGTTTCCCCCCAGGATCCTTAGCTTAGTGATGAGCTTCGTGGGCACTATGGTGTTGAACGCTGAACTGTAGTCAATGAACAGCATTCTCACATAGGTGTTCCTTTAGTCCAGGTGGGAAAGGGTCGTGTGGAGTGTGATTGAGATTGCGTCATCTGTTGGGGCAGTATGCGAATTGGAGTGGGTCTAGGGTACCCGGGAGGATGCTGTTGATGTGAGCCATGACCAGCCTACCGTTCAAAAGTTTGGGGTCACTTAGAAATGTCCTGGTTTTTGTCCATTAAAATAACATGAAATTGATCGGTAATACAGTGTAGACATTGTCAATGTAGCTGGAAACTGCAGATTTTCTTTAATGGATTATTTGCAGAGTGTACAGAGGCCAATTATCAGCAACGATCACTCCTGTGTTCCAATGGCACGTTGTGTTAGCTAATCCAAGTTATAATTTTAAAAGGCTAATTGATCATTAGAAAACCTTTTGCAATTATGTTAGCACAGCTGAAAACTGTTGTCCTGATTAAATAAGCAATACATTTGGCCTTCTTTAGACTAGTTTTAAAATCTTGTCCATTTTAAAATCTTGTCCATGTTCTGTTATAATCTGCACCCGGCACAGCCAGAAGAGGACTGGCCACCCCTCACAGCCTGGTTCCTCTCTAGGTTTCTTCCTAGGTTTTAGCCTTTCTAGGGAGTTTTTCCTAGCCACCGTGCTTTTACACCTGCATTGCTTGCTGTTTGGGGTTTTAGGCTGGGTTTCTGTACAGCACTCTGTGACATCAGCTGATGTAAGAAGGGCTTTATAAATACATTTGATTTGATTTGATTTGCGTATCTGGAGCATCAGCATTTGTGGGTTCGATTACAGGCTCAAAATGGCCAGAAACAAAGCACTTTCTTCTGAAACTCGTCAGTCTATTCTTGTACTGAGAAATGAAGGCTATTCCATGCGAGAAATTGCCAAGAAACTGAAGATCACGTACAACGCTCTGTACTACTCCCTTCACAGAACAGTGCAAATTGGCTCTAACCAGAATCGAAAGAGGAGTGGGAGGCCCCGGTGCACAACTGAGCAAGAGGACAAGTACATTGGAGTGTCTAGTTTGAGAAACAGATGCCTCACAAGTCCTCAACTGGAAGCTTCATTAAATAGTACGCACAAAACCCCAGTCTCAACGACAACAGTGAAGAGGCGACTCCGGGATGCTGGACTTCTAGGCAGAGTTGCAAAGAAAAAGCCATATCTCAGACTGGCCAATAATAAAACAAGATTAAGATGGGCAAAAGAACACAGACGCTGGAAAGAGGAGCTCGAAGAACCAGTCAAACACGTCTGTAGGAGACAGACCAGTCGAGTGGTGAATGAGTGAGCACCTCCTCTCATACTAAAGAGCCACTTGCCCGCTCTCTGTACATTCTAGAGCATGCCGAACTTCCTCACACTCTTGTGAGTAGGAGAATGTACCCACTGGGCACAAATGGGTTGAATCAATGTTAGTTCAATGTATTGTGACATAGAAAACATGTGGAAAATACATTGGATTTGAACAAAGTTATCAACGTAACATTTTATTTTGAGGGTGACATTTGAACCACAGGAATATGTCATCCTTGTAACAACATATAAAATATGTTGAATTTGTACCTATGAAATGTCAGATCTTCAATATCATATCCACTATCAGAGAAAAAAGCATTAATGGAGAGTTGATCTACAACTATTAATTTGGTCTCCCGTCCAGGGTTTTAGCCCAGTCCTGCTTAGCATTATATATTTGTCACTGACTACTACCAACGTGATACCGTGAGAATGATTATTTTGTTATCTCTTAATAACTAAATACAGTATATTCACTGTTGCTATCGAAGTCATTCCAAAGGGTAGGTTTAACAGAGCAAATTAAATGTAATCATACTGTATAAGTCATTTATCATCAATTATACTATTTAGGCCTATATAGCATTTGCAAAGTAATCTATTGTTTCAATTCAATGTTATTTGTAGCTCAAACAGTTTGGACGCAACATACAGAAGTTGGCACATCAGCGTTACCGACTTCAGATGAGTCCATTGACACTTGTGGGGGTTGTAGAGCAAAATCCGAGACACACCATCGTGTTCGTGAGAGTCCCCCCTATCCATAGAGTGGTCATAACAAACTCTGCAGGTGTTTTCGTGAGAAGCAGCCCATGATATCTCTAGCTTAATCTGACAGATTTTAATGGGGATTTTGTTATGTTACTTAGATTGACTCTAAAATATGTTTAAGTGCATTTCAAGTTTCATTAGATTTAGTCCTATTCTTTAATTTAGATTTTTAGTTGAGATAGAGATGTGAATGCAGCACATAAATTGAGAATGTATAGATAAACTGAATGTTGAATTGTTTGGTTGTCAACGCAACCAAATATCAACATTTGAATGAGAAATAAAAATGTATCTGCTGGATTCACGTCTCCATCTCAACCAAAAATCTAAGTTAAAGAATAGGACTAAATCAAATCAAACTTTATATTCACTTGAAATAAAGTTTGATTTGATTTAGTTATGTAATGTAATCTTAACTGCAATCCAGGTAATTTAGTTGTGCTTTTAGTTGAATAAATACAAAATATCTGACATTGTATTTCCATTTGATGTGCTTTTAAGTGGTTGAAAGCGCAGTGATAACACATTTAGATGAAAACTAAATAAAGAAACTGACATTGGTTGAAAGCAACATATCAACCCCCAGTGGCCCGACAGTATGCGCCAAAGACTGCGCAGTGACGTCTAGCCAGTAGAACCTCATAAAAGTATGAGAGGATGCCCAACAAGCTTTGTCGCAAATTTCCTGCAACGAGATGCCCTTAGGCCTTCCCGGAGGCTGTAACTCTTTGCTATTACAGGCCAATATAATAGCTTCCACAATCCAATGTGATAACTGTTGACGAGATAGGGGCCTCCCCTTGCAGGGAGAAGCCCAGGAAACAAAGAGTAGGTCCTGTTCTTTTCAAGTATATGTGCAACCTCTCATGGGTCAGGCCCAGAGGACAATGGTGTCCGGGTGAGGGAGAAAAATCTCTGTTTGCTTGGGTCAGAAGATCTCTGCGTAATGAGAGTTGTCAGGGCTTGTCATACAGCAGCTCACATGAGCTTGCCTGGCCATCAAGGGGCTGCCAAGATGAGGGATGAGCCTCCTTCCCAGTTGGGGATGAAGTCTCCGTTCCCCGTGATGGGGATTCCCTCTGGAATAAGTCCGCTCCTATGTTAAGTAAGCTTGGGACATGAGTCGCACCTAGTGAAAGTAAGTGTGCAATGCTCCACAGATTAATCCTGACGGATAGTCTGTGTAAGCTCAGGGAGCGAGTGCCACCCTGGTGGTTGATGTATGCCACCACAGTCGTATTTGTCCATTCTGATCAAAAAGTGACAATTCCAAAGGGAGGGTAGAAAGTGTTTCAGTGAAAGAAACTCAGCAATTCAAGTTAATTTAAGTGAGCAATCCAGAGCTGTGGGGTCCACACCATTTACTGCATTCCCCTCGTGAACTTCGCCCCAGCCCGTGAGTGGCGCATCTGTCGTCCACACCTTCCTCATTGCCACTACTCCTAGGGGAGTGCCAGAAATGAAAATTGAGGGCTTTTCTAGCGGCGAAGAACCGGGAAAACAGATCGTCATGATGAGGAGAGCTTAGCGTAGTAATCTTCATAAGGGAGAGAGGTGAGAATGACCAGAGGACAGGCGAGTGGCTCTTTAGTATGAGGGGAAAGGACTCCCTCATTCGTCACTCGACCTGTCTGTCTCCGACAGACGTGTATGATTCGTGTATGGTTCTTTGAGCTACTTAGAGATTCTGTGAATCCCACAGTGAGATATCGAAAACAAATAATTGAAAGAGAACAGCTAATAACATTTTCAGGCAGTCTTTTTAAAGTTAAAGGAAAAGGAAAAGCTTGCACACACTGAGCTTGACTGAACTTGTGTTCATTTAGCTCACGTATCAGCTTTGGTCAGAGCTTCTATTTAGCTTACGCAATGGCCGTGGAATAAACACAAGTGATACTGTCCTTCAATAAGTTACCTCAGATTTTGCAGTGCTTTTCCTATTTTTTTTAATATTTTATAAGTTATTGCTGGCCAGAATCATCCCACCTCAGGTTTTCTTGTTGGATTGGCCATGATTGATTTTTTAAAGATTGTCTATTATAGCTCAAATAAAGTACAATATATAACATTATTATTTTGACATTTGAAAGTAATTGAGTTAAATACAAAATAAGAGTCCTGGAGTCAAACAAGGATAATAATGACCAAAGCCCACCCTGTCAAAGGATCTAAAAACCCTGAACCTCCTTTAAAGAAATTAGAGAATGCAATTGGTCCGTGTAAACTAATAAATAACCCCACACCTCACACCTACAGTAACAGATCTCTGAACGAGACTGAAGAGATGGACAACACACATTTCTCTCACACCTAGAAACTACTATTTTTATTAACACAACAGTACTCAAGTCGTTTATTTCCAAAATGTATCTTGCTTCTCACCCTTGGGGGAATGCTTCTGTGATGGAAAATATAAACCTCGTAAATTTGGTCTAGACCCAAAAGCTACCGAGGCGTTTCGGAGTTACCATTGGACCGGTTACATGTTCTCATTGTCTGGCATGGTCTTCATGACATGGTTTGGTTAGTATTTAGCGGAGTCCGTTTCAAAGTAGTGGAAGGTAAACAATGACAGAGTGTGACGGGAATATCTCCTAATTCTGTGGTGGGGTGGTGTTTCCAAGAGCAGAGCAGGTCTTGCCCAAGCCCAGACTCTACAGAAAGAAATGGAAATGACGTTATAACCTTATGACCTTCTTTGGATGTAATGTTTTAATTATTGTTTATTTGATCTCATACAGATGTTCACATTGAGATTTAAATCATATTTTGATGTCTGCGTTGTAAGAAGTCTATAAGAAGCTTGACAGCAGCTATCATACAATACACTTAATATAAACCCCCCCTTTGGGTTGTGCCGTGGCAGATCTTGTGTAGACTATACTCGGCCTTGTCTCAGGATGGTAAGTTGGTGGTTGGAGATATCCCTATTGGGTGTTTGAACGCCGGGTTGTATGTTTTCACCCATGCTTTGTGCAGCCTGTATTGGGTTTTTGGGCAAACTTGGGTTTTTGGGCATTTGTTTTATGACGCGATTGTGTTCTGTATTTTGACATTGCCTAGTAAAGTGCTTAGTCCACTCATCTCTGCTCTCCTGCGCCTGACTATTTACACCAGCTACACCCACCCTATGACAGTAGACTTGACAGAAAGTAGCAAAATGTGAATTTTGAATTTTTGTTGCAAACATATCCTGTAAACAAAATGTAGGATTACATAACAAAAACAGTTTTGATTGCATAATTTCTTTACATATTTTATTCATTTATTTGCCAAGTAGCATACATATTATTTAATCGATGACATCTAAAAATTAATTTTGAGAGACTATAATATAATTTCCCTCAAATGCATGGTTTCAGAGCGAAATGCAATAAGAAATAGTCAAGGTAGCAGAGAGTACGCTCTGTCAACAATGAGACCAACGTTGAGGAAAGTGGTTTTGATCGCGCTGTTGGGCTGGGACCAGCCCCGCCGAATGCGCAGGTCTGTGTGGGTCCAGAGATGGTTGAAGTCCCAAAAGCATGCAGGGGAGTTCCACCGTCTCATTCAAGAGCTTCGACTATTTCGAGAGGAATTTGAAAGTTACTTTGTCTGGACCGAAGCGAGTTCGATCACCTGCTCCAGATGGTTGGAGCCAGGATCGCCCAGATGGATACCAACTACCGGGAGTCCATCAGCCCAGTTGAACGCCTGGCGATTTGTCTCCGGTAAGCTACATTCTAGTGAATTTTTAAAGCCTTTGATATCGTAATTTTTAAAGCCTTTGACACCGTAATTGATTGATATTAGATCAATTTTATGTGCAACCTAGCTAGCTAAAGGGCTCTCTAGTTAATAGCCCCTATGTGACATGAGATGTACTTTTACAGAATGTTCAGTAGGACTATAACAATGTTACCTAATGAAAAGAAAGTTGGGGTGCCTTCTGCTCTGATGAAGGTAGGCTTCTTGTTGTTCAAGACAGTTACAGTCATTCATTAAATTCTTATTGGAATCATTTACACTCTTAGAAAAAGTGGTTCCAAAAGTGGCCTTTAACTTTCCCCATAGGATAACCCTTTTTCGTTCCAGGTAGAACCTTTTGGGGAAAAGGTTATACATGGAACCGAATAGGGTTTCATCTTGGAACCAAAAAGGGTACTACCTGTAACCAAAAAGGGTTATTCAACGGGTTCTCCTATGGGGACAGCCGGAGAACCCTTTTAGGTTCTAGATAGCACCTTTTTTTCTAAGAGTAGAGATGGCCTGGGCTACAGTTTATTGATATACTCATAGACTGAATTGTATGGTTTCAAGGCATTGTTAATGATGGTTGATGAGTATTGCAATATAATTAGTAGAGCATAATAAACTGTAATGACGTAGGTATGTGAGCAGATGTAATAGGCGGGTGGAATTTCAAGTTACACACAATATTGATAATTATTTGGAATTATATTTCAGATTCTTGGCGACAGGACCATCGGATTCAGCCTCGGAATTGGATGGTCCACGGTGGCAGGCATTTTCCCCTCTGTGGCACAAGCCATTTGGGACTGTCTGGTTGGTGAATACATGGCTGTCCCCAAGGAGGAAGACTGGAGGGCCATTGCTGCCGAGTTCCTGGAGAGGTGGAATTTCCCCAACTGTCTTGGCTCCATTGCCGGGAAACATGTAATAATCCAGGCTCCACCGTGCTCGGGTTTGCAATTCTACAACTACTAGGGTAAATATTCAGTTGTACTCTTGGCTGTTGTAGATGCCTTCTACTGTTTCAGTGTCGTTGATGTTGGTGCTGTAAGGATCTTTAACAAACAACTATCCAGGACAAGGTTAGTTGTTGAATGCGCCTTTCCGATTCTGGCAGCCCGGTGGAGAATGTATTGGAGAGTGCTTGGTCTCAGCCCCTCAAATGTCGATGCCTGCGTGAAGGCCACATGTGTTCTCCACAACTACCTGCGGAGGTCATTCCAGGAGCTGAACCGGATAGAGACGGGCACGTCAAATGGTCACCTACCTGATGTCACCAGGGCAGGTGCCAACAACGCCCCCAGACAGGCACTCCAGGTGAGGGAGAAGCTGACCACCTACTTCCCATGGCAGCATGCCGTGGAGTGAAACGGATCTTTAAGAGACCCCTAACACCAAGGTTATTTTAAGAACCATCCACCGTTGTCCATAAAATAGCATTTTTCCCTAGATTATTTTATGTCTCCTTGTCTCTCTTCATTTGGAAGTTATATTTAAGTGAAATTTGGGAGTAAAGACCACACCTTAACCGCTTCCCTCTCCCATTAACATCAGTATTATACACACCTGGCATGGCACATCAGGTGAGCAGGACCTCTAATTAAATCAAATCAAAGTTTACTTGTCACGTGCGCCGAATTCAACAGGTGTAGACCTTACAGTGAAATGCTTACTTACAGGCTCTAACCAATAATGCAAAAAAAGGTATTATGTGAACAATAGGTAAGTAAAGAAATAAAACAGTAAAAAGACAGGCTATATACAGTAGCGAGGCTATAAAAGTAGCGAGGCTACATACAGACACCGCTTAGTCAGGCTGATTGAGGTAGTATGTACATGTAGCTATGGTTAAAGTGACTATGTATATATGATGAACAGAGAGTAGCAGTTGCGTTAAGGTTATACGACATAGTTAGTATGATAACAATGGGAAAAGATAACTGTACTATTTGTATGGACCCTAGGTTAACACCATCTTCACTGGTCTGACAAAATACAGCTGGAAGAGGATTAGGAAGAGAATGTGTTTTTACTTTCATCTTGTCTTAGATTTGCAAAAGTGTAGGGAAGAAATAAGCAGATTAAGTCTAAATTAGATATTAATAAACAAATGAAACAACTGACTATGAAAACTTTATAATTTAATAAATATTCAAGTACAAGAAAGAACATGACAGGTATGTGTGTTGTAAAATGTTACAAAAAATAAAAACTATTGAAAGAGGTGTGTGTGTGTGTGTGTGTGTGCATGTGCGTGTAAAAATACCAACATTAATGTGTAGCCTGTAAGAGAACAACAAGAGCATATATGTTTAGCACAACTGCAGACAGATACAGGGACTACTCATAAAGACTAGACATAGTAAAGCTTCAGACATGGCCATAAAGAGAGAGAGGGCAGGGCCTGGAGATCTGAGGTAAAGAGAGGAGTGGAGGAGAGGTGTGTGTGTCTGAAAGACCTAAAAGTGAATATGTAGCCACAATACAGGTAAACACACATTTCACCTTTAGTTCAGTCAATTTTAGTTCAGTCAATTTGCATGCAGTCTATGTACAACTAATAATGAATACTATTCTAAGTATTGAGAAACTACTAACAAGGACATAGTAAGCTGAATAAGGACAGTTGGAAAATCGCAACTGAGGACAGTTGGAAAATCTCAGTTGCATTTCCTTGATTCCTCGCATCCTCTCTCCTCACCTCCCGCTCAAAACCCATTGGAAGAGAAGGTCAAAACAACAACCAGACAACTCTCCTCTTCCTGTCCCTGTGAGCTGCTCGGCTAAATTGACTCCAGGAAAACAACACATACAAGCATTACATAATATAACACCATAAAAGGTGAGATTTATGTTAACTAAATACCGCTTGTATAGTGTAGTTAGTGGCATAAATATTGGAACAGTGTTGTAAAGTTGGTAATTCTTGCTGTTTACTCATGGAATTTGTATTTCAGATCAAAAGATGAATATGACAGGCAAATGTTTAGACAGCAAACTGTTTTAAGATATTTTCTAACCCAGAAACAACAGCTATACATTTGCCTCATATTAATCCTTTGATCTGAAATACCAATTAGCCTACATGAGTATACTGTAAAAATGACCTACTTCTCTGTCGCAATACTTATGACACTACTTGTGTTGTGGAGAAAAAAAAACGTACCATTGAACTCGGCATCGAAAAGCAGCTGCTGCTTTTCTTTGCTGAGGCAGCCTCTTCAGGGTTGGCACCAGGCTCATGGCAAAGAGGGTCTCTTCATCCTCCTTCCTGTGAACATCAGGTTGGGCTGCATCCCTCTCGACGGCTTGGAGGAGCCTCTGCTGAAATTAGTTTAGTGGATCTGGGGGCTGGTACCTCCGATGGCGCCTGGTGTGACGTTGTTCCTCTTCGTTTCTCTCCTTGTTCATCTCCACGGCCACATCCTGTTCAACAAGGTCCTCAGTGGTCACTTCCGTGAAGCTCATAATAATCTCAGGTGGTTATAGATCCAGAGGTGCTTCCTCCATTTCATCATCTTCCATGGCTGCACCGGTGGTGGTCCTAGTTGTGGATGATGTAGACGTTGTAGAAGGTCTCGCTGCACCGGTGATGGTCGCACTAGTAGATGACATGAGGGTCTCGCTGCACCGGTGGAGGCGGTGGTCTCACTTGTAAATGAAGTAGAGGGTCTTGATGCACCGGTGGCACCCACACTTATGGATGACGTAAAGGGTTTGGCTGTAAAATTGCCACTCGTTGCCCTAGGCACAATAAATTGATCCAGAAAAGAAAGAATGTGGCAGAAGCGCCAAGGCTGCTGGCCTGAAGCTGCTGACTCAGACCTATTCTTTTTCTCTGCCCTTCTCTCTCTCTGATACCTGTCCCTGAGTCCTCTCCACTTCCTCCTACAGTCTTCTTCTACATAGACATGAACATCACCTAGCATAACTATAGTTTTTAGATAGCTATCATGGACATGTCACCTACTGTACACACAGACACACACACACGGTTATCTGACCAAATTATCAGGGGTACAGTAATACAGTGAGGGAAAAAAGTATTTGATCCCCTGCTGATTTTGTACGTTTGCCCACTGACAAAGAAATGATCAGTCTATCATTTTAATGGTAGGTTTATTTGAACAGTGAGAGACAGAATAAAAACAAAAAAATCAAGAAAAATGCATGTGAAAAATGTTATAAATTGATATGCATTTTAATGAGGGAAATAAGTATTTGACCCCCTCTGCAAAACATGACTTAGTACTTGGTGGCAAAACCCTTGTTGGCAATCACAGAGGTCAGACATTTCTTGTAGTTGGCCACCAGGTTTGCACACATCTCAGGAAGGATTTTGTCCCACTCCTCTTTGCAGATCTTCTCCAAGTCATTAAGGTTGAGGCTGATGTTTGGC
Source organism: Brachymystax lenok tsinlingensis (assembly GCA_030435695.1). Taxonomy (NCBI): domain Eukaryota; kingdom Metazoa; phylum Chordata; class Actinopteri; order Salmoniformes; family Salmonidae; genus Brachymystax; species Brachymystax lenok. Next base: position 41,066 of record JAGFMH010000015.1, read on the forward strand.
AACTCGAACCTTCAGCTCCCTCCACAGATTTTCTATGGGATTAAGGTCTGGAGACTGGCTAGGCCACTCCAGGACCTTAATGTGCTTCTTCGTGAGCCACTCCTTTGCTGCCTTGGCCGTGTGTTTTGGGTCATTGTCATGCTGGAATACCCATCCACGACCCATGTTCAATGCCCTGGCTGAGGGAAGGAGGTTCTCACCCAAGATTTGACGGTACATGGTCCCGTCCATCGTCCCTTTGATGCGGTGAAGTTGTCCTGTCCCCTTAGCAGAAAAACACCCCCGAAGCATAATGTTTCCACCTCCATGTTTGACGGTGGGGATGGTGTTCTTGGGGTCATAGGCAGCATTCCTCCTCCTGCAAACATGGCGAGTTGAGTTGATGCCAAAGAGCTCCATTTTGGTCTCATCTGACCACAACACATTCACCCAGATGTCCATTGGCAAACTTCAAACAGGCATGTATATATGCTTTCTTGAGCAGGGGGACCTTGCCGGCGCTGCAGGATTTCAGTCCTTCACGGAGTAGTGTGTTACCAATTGTTTTCTTGGTGACTATGGTCCCAGCTGCCTTGAGATCATTGACAAGATCCTTCCGTGTAGTTCTGGGCTGATTCCTCACAGTTCTCATGATCATTGCAACTTCACGAGGTGAGATCTTGCATGGAGCCCCAGGCCGAGGGAGATTGAGAGTTCTTTTGTGTTTCTTCCATTTGCAAATAATCGCACCAGCTGTTGTCACCTTCTCACCAAGCTGCTTGGCGATGGTCTTGTAGCCCATTCCAGCGTTGTGTAGGTGTACAATCTTGTCCCTGACATCCTTGGAGAGCTCTTTGGTCTTGGCCATAGTGGAGAATTTGGAATCTGATTGATTGATTGATTGCTTCTGTGGACAGGTGTCTTTTATACAGGTAACAAACTGAGAATAGGAGAACTCCCTTTAAGAGTGTGCTCCTAATCTCAGCTCGTTACCTGTATAAAAGACACCTGGGAGCCAGAAATCTTTCTGATTGAGAGGGGGTCAAATACTTATTTCCCTCATTAAAATGCAAATCAATTTATAACATTTTTCACATGCGTTTTTCTGGATTTTTTTTTTGTTATTCTGTCTCTCACTGTTCAAATAAACCTACCATTAAAATTATAGACTGATCATTTCTTTGTCAGTGGGCAAACGTACAAAATCAGCAGGGGATCAAATACTTTTTTCCCTCACTGTATCTACCATTTCTATTAATCTGACATACACACTCACACTCTTTCAAACATGATTATTTGGGCAAGTTATCAGGGGTAGTAACTAGCATAATTTATATTACTATTTCTTTCACACACACACACACACACACACCTCATTGGCTAGGTTAGCAGGCTAGGTTAGCTAGCTAGCTAACTAGCCACATATAGCACCAGCTCACTACTAAACTGACCTGGAAATCCTACTATTGTGGACACTTGTCTCCAAGCAGCATTTTTTGTGTTTATGCTCCTGTTGCTGTCAGCAGTTATGTCAAAAAGACACGGTTTTGAGGATACTGCGAACATGATTCTCTCCTCCAAGTGTCCAACCGCATGCGACCGTCTGCAAAAGATACCTGCATCAGTATAGTTGCATTGCTGTGCAAAATGTTATGCAGCATTGATGCAAAAACGCATTCGGTGTGTTCGAAGTGTTAGGGTGCGATCTATCTATCGCTATCTTTTGAGGAGGCCTCTATCTGATTAAACTATACAGTACAGTACCCCCTCACACACGTAACCTATAACCTTCCAGCACAAGAGTGATGAGTGAGATATGTTCCCACTGCAAATGGTTCGTATTTAGACCCCCAGCTATTACTCACATCTCGGACTGGGATTCTAAGGGGCACGGGAGGCAGGGCACAGTCAGACTGAAGATAAGTGCTGTGTCCACCTCACTCCTTTCTATAATAGAGAGTACACGTATGGGCTGAGTCCCAAAAACTCTATTCCCTACATAGACACCCTATTCCCTACAAAGTGCACTACTTTTGATCAGAGCCCTATGGGCCCTGGTCAAAAGTATAGGGAATTGGTTGACCTTTGGGACTCAACCAGGGAAGAATGTTCCACAAGGGGACACAGGGGAGGATGGATGTTGTAGCCCTTCCCAGCAGTAAATCATCAAAAGCTCCCCTCTTTGGCCTCATTGGTGGAACGTTATTAATGTTTTTTATAATTTCATAATTAATCAAGATTACTTAAACGACATTCTGGTGTTTTTATGTCAATCAGTTTTGTCACATTTCAGTCTTCTATGATGTATATAAAGTGTAATATTGGGAGGCAAACTCAAAATAGAATATATTTCAAATCTATATCTGACATGGTACAGGTGTCTTTCTTTTGTTTCAAAGTAGATTTGTTTAAGACTACCAAGAATCGCTCTGTGTGAAGCTGATTTCTCCCACTGCAGTAAAAGGTTCAAGTTCTCAGTATACAAGCATTTAGAAACAAGACAAATATATTTACAAAAATGTGTTGTGTATTTTTGTAAAGCAGTCAAATACAGTGCATTCAGTAAGTATTCAGACCCCTTCACTTTTTCCACATTTTGTAACGTTACAGCCTTATTCTCAAATGGATTAAATGATTAAACACCAAGCCATGAGGTCGAAGGAATTGTCCGTAGGGATTGTGTCGAGGCACAGATCTGGGGATGTCTGCAGCATTGAAGGTCCCCAAGAATACAATTGCCTCCATCATTCTTAAATGGAAGGAGTTCGTAACCACCAAGACTCTTCCTAGAGCTGGCCGCCCGGCCAAGCTGAGCAATCGGGGGAGAAGGGCCTTGCTCATCGAGGTGACCAAGAACCTGATAGTCACTCTGACAGAGCTTCAGAATTCCTCTGTGGAGATGGGATTCCCTTCCAGAAGGACAACCATCTCTGCAGCACTCCACCAATCAGGCCTTTATGCCAGTGGCCAGACGGAAGCCACTCCTTAGTATAAGGCACATGACAGCCCGCTTGGAGTTTGCAAATAGGCACGTAAAGACTCTCAGACCATGAGAAACAAGATTCTCTGGTCTGATGAAACCAAGATTGAACTCTTTGGCCTGAATACCAAGTGTCACGTCTGGAGGAAGCGTGGCGTGGCGGTCGCAGCAACATGCTGTGGGGATGTTTTTCAGCTGTTTTTCAGCTCCTCTGTTCTTGGAAGGAGTGAGGTTGAAAGAAATTATCTCAAAGCAAAACATCTGCCTCTGCATAGCGTAATGTAAAGTTTGTTGGATCAATTGCAATGTAATGTTGAACTTATTATCGCATTGACACAACTTAAAGTTTGTCATATATCTTCAGGTTTCATAAGTAGCGTAATGTCTAGATGAAACCACATACCACGGCATTATTCCAGCTATTCTGTGAAAATGCCTCAACTCTGAATGAAAAAGATAAGCACTGAATAAAATGACATTTTGACTATCTTTTCCATTAATTTTGGAATGTGCCCTATATCTTATCTATACAACAATTGATCAACTTTGATGTTGGACAAAAATGTTCCTTTAAACCAATGAATGTCACAGTGAATGTCATCAACCCTCACATCCGCCATTAGATTCAATACACTGCTAGTGCAGTATATTGTTCATATGGGGATTATACATATCATAATGACACTCAAATCATTAACAACCCCATTACAATACTTTTTATTGCTTATCAGTGGAGGCTCCTCAGAATAGGAAGGGGAGGACCATCCTACTGAGTGAATTTCAGAAAAAATTATAGTAATGAAACATTAAAATAGTAATCCTTTTTAGATAAAACTATACTAAATATATTCACGTCACCAAATACTTAGCCTCTACCGAGTCCCCAACAACCGGATGTTCAAGTTTTCATGGGAAATGGAAAGAGAGCCTTTGACGCGACTTCCGCTTTTGGATGTTAACAAGGAGGCACTCCATCTTAACTCCTCCACATTTACTGGATTGGTTGAACATTGCAGAAGAGAACCTCAGACAGTTTTTTTTCTTCTCATCAAGACCAGTATGTAGAGCATCTAGTTTCAGCCATTTGTTTTACTCCTGCTACGTGAGGTTACCAAATACTTAATTAAAACACATTGTTTTACAATGATGGTCTCAGATAGTCTCAACAGATTTTAGAAAGGCATGGCAAGATGGATATAGGCCTATAGCAGTTTGGGTCTAGAGTGTCTCCCCCTTTGAAGAGGGGGATGACCGCGGCAGCTTTCCAATCTTTGGGGATCTCAGATGACACGAAAGAGAGGTTGAACAGGCTAGTAATAGGGGTTGCAACAATTTTGGGGGATAATTTTAGAAAGAGAGGGTCCAGACTGTCTAGCCCAGCTGATTTTTTAGGGATCCAGATTTTGCAGCTCTTTCAGAACATCAACTGTCTGGATTTGGGTGAAGGAGAACCGGGGCCGGGGGGTGGGGGGCTTGGGCAAGTTGCTGCAGGGGGTGCAGAGCTGTTGGCCTGGTTAAGGGTAGCCAGGTAAAAACCATGGCCAGCCATAGAAAAATGCTTATTGTAATTATCAAAGATGACAGTGTTTCCTAGCCTCAGTACAGTGGGCAGCTGGGAGGAGGTGCTCTTATTCTCCATGGACTTTTTTTTATTTTACTAGGCAAGTCAGTTAAGAACAAATTCTTATTTTCAATGACAGCCTAGGAACAGTGGGTTAACTGCCTGTTCAGGGGCAGAACGACAGATTTGTACCTTGTCAGCTCAGGGATTTGAACTTGCAGCCTTTCGGTTACTAGTCCAACACTCTAACCACTAGGCTACCCTGCCGACACTTTACAGTGTCCTAAAGGTTTTGGGAATTAGTGCTACAGGATGCAAATTATGATGTATGAGCATACTAAGCATAATCTGTAGTGATCACATGAAACCCTGTCTTTTATTGCCATTTGTCCACCGGTAACACATAAAACAACGCTTTAATATTTTGAGGTTTAATACTTGCCTAGTTAAATAAAGGTTAAATAAAAAATTAAAATAAACAGAATAATAAAAAAAATACAGTGTTGTTGGTTGATCTTGTACCTGCGAAACATAATTTTTTTGTTTTTCATATTAGTTGAAAGGAAGGAATAAGCCAATTTGAAACAGATGAGAAGCCAGGAAAGACCTTCGCTAGCAACTCAGACGATTTTCTGCATTGTAAATGTAGGTGTTTCTCCACCTGTTTAGCATTTCAAAGCAAAAGACCAATACCATTAGGTCATCTTTAAATTCTTAACCTGCTTGCCGTTACATGGCTTGACCCTTAACTCAATTCACATGTGGGCGAGATCAATTCCCCTCCATGTGTGGCTGTCCCAAGGGAGAGAATAACGCCAATATTCCCCACCTACCCACCCATCAGATCACACACAGTCAAGCGCACACTCCCACACACATACACACACGCATAGCGATTATTTATCCACCTCTTCATTAGAGGCTTATAGCTGTGAGCTCGTCTGCCTATCCAACAGAAGGCATGCTAGGTATTTATTTACAACTGGTCACTTCAGACCGTGTTCAATCGCAATCCCCCCGCAGTTGAAAATGCCCTTACTGACCGATTTATTGGTCATCTTAAAAATGTAAAACACGTCTTAACAAAACCAGGTCAGAGCCATCAAGAAACCAAGCGGAGTGAGATCAAAGGTCATCGCTGAGTTTAACGTCCAAATCACACCGCAACATTTGAAGGTCAGGGTTAACTCAACATTAATCTGTGATCTCCTTCACAGTGTCAAACACCACCAAACAGCTCTTTAAAAAATGGAAGCTAATCTGGCAATGCTTTTTACCCATGACAGATCTGGCATCCTGAAGTTATTCGACGGAACGCCTAGAGTTACCCCAATCGAAAAAGGGAAAGAATGAGAAATAACCGAGACTGAAATCATAGACAGGAAGACATAGAGAGAATGTGAGAGTGATAAAGAAAGTGTAATAAAATATAGCTCTTTGATCATTAATCGGATGCTCTAATGAGATAAATATTTTGTGTGTTTTTGTGTTTTCTTGGCTTTGTCCTGTGGGAAGCCTGCCCATTAGCCTGGCTTAGATTACACACAGACATTTTTGAAACTACTGTCATTAACCCACAGTATCAGTTACAGCACTGTGCTGGCCTCTGAATGCAGCCCCATGGATATATGAAAGACAATGAGACCACATCACTGACTGGAGATGGATGGATGGAGGGTGGTGGAGGTAGTTCTTTTGGCTGACCTGGATTCTGTTATCTCTTAGCCTGCTTTCACATACACATGCACGCAAGCCAGACACATACACCCACCAGATTGAACCTTTATCTATACTACCTACGTTTGCCTTGTTGAGATAAAAAAAAAAAAAAATCACAAGAGAGAAACACTCAGACACACACCCCTCCCCACTCCAAGAACCCATCGTGTGAATTGTCTCGTTTTCACCCCTTCACTACCTCAAAGCCCTTCACTCTGTGTTAACTGAGAACAATCACAGCCATTTCCTGTGCCAAATGCCTCTGAGGATGGGTGATAAAAGGGTTACAGGTACAGAGTCTCTGCGCATCTGACAACACATGCCCCACTCCTATACAGTGTATGTGCAATATAATAAAATATGCATTCTTGGGGATCCTACTAATTGCCCCCAAAAATGTAAAGACCAGAAACATGTATATATCCATAATATAAGTCCACTCTTCTTTCTCTCTGCTACAAGAGCACAGACGCACTCACTCTAGCAACAGTACCAGAGTAGGTATTTTCACTTCACTCAGGAGGGCCAGAATGGCCACCAGTTTCCCACTAAGTCATGGTAATACCAGGGTGAGGGAATGGAAACTGCACATTAAAGTCTGTGGGTGCAGGCGGTGCCACCAGTCTGTGTGTGTGTACAGAGTGGGTTGCGTAACACTGACCTGGGCCCTTGAACCACGTATTCACACACACATTCACACACAAATGCAATACAGCAGTCGCCAAGTGTCAAAAACCTATAGTCGAGCTTGGGCCATGTAAACAATCTATAAAGCAAGCATTCTAGGCAGAACCAGCAGAACATGACCACTCGCAGTGTAAAAAGTACTTTAAAATACACTGAAAAACACAGGTCCATGCATTTTAGGCCCACTTTATTGTAATATAAAGTGTTATCTAATTAAAATTGTGGTGGTGACATTGGATATGTGTTGGTTCACTGTAAGTCAGGTCTATAAGGAATATGGAGAAAAACATCTACATATAAGCCCTAAACGCCAGGGGCTGGTTTCCCGGACACAGATTAAGCCTAGTCCTGGATTACGTACTTCTCACAAGCACTTTCAGAAAGCACAAAGAGATGGCAGCCATGTTGGAAAAATCGAGAGATGAGAGTTGAGCTATTTATATAGCTGTCCTTTTATTCATTTGGACGTCCATTTGGCATCCATTAAGTTAGAAGACATAGGCTGCACAGCACACAGACTTTACTGTTCTGTAATTCCTCACAAATAAGATCAAAGCTTTGGGATGAGATCAGTGCAGTTTTAATTTTCGTTTCTTATTCCATCTTTAATTTATTTTTTTAATTTCCACTTCAGTGAGAAGGGCATCTGCTTAAACAAATGGAGTGGGGGCGGCTGGTGAAAACTACAACGAGTAAATTTACATTATACCGTAGATGTGAAAACAGTGGCTTGATTCACTCAAGGCCAAAAATGGAGATTTGGGTTGTTTACAATGGAATGGTTTTGGTTGTACTGGAGACGCCATGCCATCCATACCGTGTTTCCTCAAACTGTACTGGGCTGGGTTTCCAATTCCCAAAAGCCCCATAGGACATTGTGGTACTTTACTTCTCTGGACAACCAATACACAAGACAGTCATTAGAACAAAGCTATGGCTGAGAGTTTCTGTTTAGAGGGGTGGATACTTCGCTACTTGTGTTATTATCTTTCTCTCAATATCTCCCACCAGAACCTATTTGAGCATCTGGCGCAATTACACAAGATTTTAGTTCTGGTTACCGGAGGCTAACCAGATTTGTTGGTTTTCATTTCACCCTATTTGTCACTTCAGACATTCACAACCGATGACCCTCAATAGGCTGCACACAAACAGAACTGTAACTGTATACAGCACTTGACCAACTCAGTGGCCTTGTGGTTAGAGTTTGTTCCCTGTTAGGTTGGGGGTTCAATCCCAGGTTGAGTCACACCAAAGACTTAAATTGGGAGCTGATGCCTCTCTGTTTGGCACTCAGCATTAACCCATAAGAGTCTAACCAGATTCCCCCCCAAAGGAAGTTTTGGACCCTGATCAAAAGTAGTGCACTATAAAGGGAATAGCATGTCATTTGGGATGCAGAAAAATACTCTACAGTAGGTGTATAAAGCATGTGGCTAACGAAGAAGCTTCCTACGCAAGCTAACTAAAGGGTGCTGAATAAGGGATATGAGGAGAGATAGGACATCAATCAAATGGACTCCTCCTCCCATCCCATGACCAATGTGATGTAGTTTATCTAACTGTTGGGTCCCTAAACACACATACAGACACACACACACCCGTGCTCTTGTGATGGCTGATGTACTAATAAAGCTAGTGAAAGGGAGGATGGAGGGTGAAAGAGGTTAGGGAAAGAGGGTAGGGCAGATAAGTGTGTGTTCGGGAGGAGGGGCGTGTGTTAAGCAACTGTGCACAGTGAAACTGTGTGTCACCCCCTGTACACGCACGCGCACACGCATACACACACACACACACTCACCCAACATCCTGGAAAGAGCAGCAAATACAGGGCAAATACAGTCTCCAAAGTGCAAAATTCAGTCACCCACATTGACTGGGCCACTGATCAAGCCTTAGCTCCAACAGCCCAGACATGTGGTTTAGCGGTTTGGAGGGAGGAAAGGATGACGGAAGGGAGAGGTGGAAAGAGCAAGGAAAGGAGGGGGGAAAAAGGGATGGAGAGAAAGAGAGGGAGAGGTTCCTGGGTTTGTTTGTCCTCCGAGAGGTCTGAGTAAAGTATGAAAGCAGCTGCAGGATATGTAGCAATCTACTGTTGGCTTGTCTCTACTGTGGAATCCCCCAAACCTCACTTCCACTTCTTCATCTACTGCCTCTGGTGTGCATTACCCCTCTCCCAGACTCAATATTAGTCCTGCTGAGGTTGAAATAAGTCCTACTGAGAGTGAGGGTGTCCTAATATGGACACTGTACACCATGGCTACACACAGTCATGGTGCACTTACAGTACACACATCAGAGGAGGTTTGTGGCACCTTAATTGGGGAGAACGGGCTTGTGGTAATGGCTGGACGGAAATGTGTGGAATGGTATCAAATACATCACATGATTTCCATGTGCTTGATCCCATTCGATTCGTTCCATTCCGGCCATTATTATGAGCCGTCCTCCCCTCAGCAGCCTCCTGTGACACATGGACGGATATGTCAACACACACATGCAGTCTAAAACGTACACACACACACACAGAGGCTGACGAACACTCTAAATGTACAAACACACATACACACTCAGACACACAGTGTTGTCAGCAAACAAATATAGTTCACCATGCTGAGTTTCTATTGTGTTATTTCGACAGCTCAGACGTTCCACTTACTCATATCCCAGTCCTGAACATGGCATTCCCACGCCACAAACCAATATTCCCCCATCCGGAATACACGCAGTATTCCCACCCAAAACTGCACATACAGCATCCCTCTCACATCACCTACGTATACGGCAATCATCTAGTCGTACACCAGACAGTCTCTCCCACAGGATGGCTGTGCCAATTTCCCACACATATCTTCGTACACATACTCTCTCTCACATACACACACGCACGCACAAACACACATTTACCATTTATAACACCAGGCCTGACATCACCCTACCCTACTAACCATGGAAGTGCATATTTGTGTGTGTGTGTGTAAGTCTTTGTGAGTGTGGGCGTGCCTGACTACCTCTGTGTGTCTGTCTGTCTCTGCGCACATGTGTGTGTGACTGACCCGGATCAGTCTCAGCCAAGGTGTTCCCATTATTCACACTCCAGATCAGACACCCTAGGGTGGAATGTGATGTGGTGAGCCACATATGGAACAGACAGAATCCTTTCCAACCTTCCAACTGTCACCAGAGACTGGTTTATAGTTCTGCAATTATTCAGACAGCAGATCATAGGGCTTCCATGACCTGGGAAATAGATGTCTGGAGAATAGATTATCATGAATAGAAGTGGCCAGTGGAACGAGGTCACACGTGCCTCCGTGTGTGTGTGTGTGTGTGTGTGTGTGTGTGTGTGTGTGTGTGTGTGTGTGTGTGTGTGTGTGTGTGTCGTGTGTGTGTGTCACACACACACTTTCCTTCTAACACATAAACACACACTCACACACAAACTCAACACAAGTAGCTAACTGACTTCTTCGGCAGGCTGCTGTTCGCTGACCTCTGACCCCAACCTCCAGGTTTGGCCCTCTCAGTATCTACACTGCATGTTGGTCTAAACCCGAGTGGCCATTCTCCTGTGTTGTGGTCCTGGCCTGCTGGTCTTTTTAAAAACACCAGTCTACATCTGGCCGACTGACAGAGAAGTCTTGGCATGTGTGTGTGGGGACAGGGGAGAGTTAGGGCCCTTATGGAGCCTTGCTGAGAGACGGAGTGGGTGTGGTGTGTGCGTGTGTGTGCGCGTGCGTGCGTGTGCACGTGGGTGTGTTTGGTAAGCTTACCTTTGGACGGCCTAGACACAGATGACTGACTTAAGGGCCTAAGTTCATACGTCACCACACACACACATTCTCTCAGACACTCACTCCCTCTAAGATTTATATGTCCTTCTGTGCAGAACGAGATTGTTGGAGTGAAGGAGGAGGTCCATAGGGGAAAAGAAAGAGAGAGAGAGAGTTCAAGGGAGCCAGAGAGCGAGAGAGAGAGAGAGAGAGAGAGAGAGAGAGAGAGAGAGAGAGAGAGAGATGTAGATGTTGGGTGGGTATTGTCTGAAGTCAGCAGCTTTGGAAATCCCTCCCTCTGTCTTAGTCTTATAGGATCTACAGAGCGATGTGGGTCATGAAATCAGATTCCTCCAAAAAACATTAATACGATCCCTGAAAGAGGGAGAAAAGGAAAGAGGGAGAAGAAGTTAAACCAATAGAGAATAATAGAGAGGAAGTGGAAGAAGAGAGAGAGACACTGTGTCGTGTGTGTGCGTGCGTGGGTGTATTTGTTCATACGTGCGTTCATGCACTTGCATGTGCATATGGCAACTGTCAGTCTGTTTCACACACACACACTCCACACATACAACACAATGTCTCTCTCTCTTCTTCCACTTCCAATTTAGCAGCAATGTACCTGCATCACTAAGCAGCTTAAAAGCAGGTACAGAGAGTAAAACGTTCCACATGACAAATCTCCATATCTGTTATATCTCACACTAATGTATACAATGTACGTCATGTAGTGCCTAATTTGTGTGAGCTACTGTAGTCTGTACTTATCAATATCAATCAATCACAGTTCATTGCAGGACACAATATTTAGTGTACAGTATTTTCACTAGCTTCTCCGTTCTACATTTACCTTTATTTTAACCTTTATTTATCCAGGAAGTACCACTGAGGTCAGAATACCTCTTTTATAAGGGACACCTAGCCAAGATGGCAGTTCAATCAACTTTTACTAGCTTTTGAGCTCAAACTTTCTGCAAGAAGATTCATAAAATATATTTCATCTCTGAAGAAATTGACTTGGTGGTCCACCATGTATCTTTTTTAAATATTTATAGACACTGGATTTTACATTATGATGGATGACATACAGTAGTCACTGGTATTTTATTTTCCTGGCTTGTATACACTCAGGCATTCAAAATCCCTGTGTCCATTTTCCCACCTGTGGGATATATGTGTCGGTGTCGGTGTCTGTGTCTGTGTGGTGTGTGTTCATGCGTGTCTGGCAGTATGTATTTAAATTCAATACCAGTCAAAAGTTTGGACTCACCTACTCATTCCAGTTTTTTTTTTACATTGTAGAATGATAGCGAAGACATCAAAACTATGAAATAACACATATGGAATCATGTAGTAACCAAAAAAAGTGTTCAAACAAATCAAATCACCCTTTGTCTTGAAAGCTTTACACACTTTGCACATTCTCTCAACCAGCTTCTTGAGGTAGTCACCTGGAATGCATTTCAATTAACAGGTGTGTCTTGTTAAAAGTTAATTTGTGGAATTTATTTCCTTAATGCGTTTGAGTCAATCAGTTGTGTTGTGACAAGGTAGGGGTGGTATACAGAAGATATCCCTATTTGGTAAAAGACCAAGTCCATATTGTGGCAAGAACAGCTCAAATAAGCTAAGAGAAATGACAGTCCATCATGGACAGTCAATCTGGAAAATTTCAGGAACCTTTTTCTTCAAGTCCAGTCGCAAAAACCATCAAGCGCTATGATGAAACTGGCTCTCATGAGGACCACCACAGGAAAGGAAGACCCAGTTATCTCTGCTGCAGAGGATAAGTTCATTAGAGATACCATTCTCAGAAATTGCAGCCCAAATAAATGCTTCACACAGTTCAAGTAACAGACATCTCAACATCAACTGTTCAGAGGAGACTGCGTGAATCAGGCGAATGGCCTTGGTCAGGGGAGGTGACCAAGAACACGATGGTCACTCTGACAGAGCTCAGGAGTTCCTCTATGGAGATGGGATAACCTTCCAGAAGGACAACCATCTCTACAGCACTCTACAAATCAGGTCTTTATGGTAGAGTGGCCAGACGGAAGCACATGACAACCTGCTTGGAGTTTGCCAAAAGGCACCTAAAGACTCTCAGACCATGAGAAACAAGATTCTCTGTTCCGGTGAAATCAAGATTGGCCTGAACTCTTTGGCCTGAATGCCAAGCATCACATCTGGAGAAAACCTGGCACCATCCTTACGGTGAAGCATGGCACGGGGATGTTTTTCAGCGGCAGGGACTGGGGGGACTAGTCAGGATTGAGGGAAAGATGAACAGAGCAAAGTACAGAGAGATCCTTAATGAAAACCTGCTCCAGAATGCTCAGATCCTCAGACTGGTTGTGGTGCCAGGCGCACCGGTTTGTGTCAAGAACTGCAACGCTGCTGGGTTTTTAATGCTCAACAGTTTCCCGTGTGTATCAAGAATGGTCCACCACCCAAAGGACATCCAGTCAACTTGACACAACTGTGGGAAACATTGGAGTCAACATGGGCCAGCATCGCTGTGGAACGCTTTTGACACCTTGAACAGTCCATACCCCGATAAATTGAGGCTGTTCTGAGGGCAAAATGGGGTGCAACTCAATATTGGAAGGGGTTCCTAATGTTTGGTATACTCAGTGTATAGTCCTATTGAAATTGAAACAAGTCCTGCTGAGACTTAGGCTGTCCTAATATGGACACCATACATTAGGAATCGTTGTTCTGTGCTTTAACTTAGCGGTGTTAGAATGACACAGTGTGTGTCATATGAATGTGCAGCAAAGAAAAAATTCCCCTTTTTATCCCAGAAACCGTGCATTATCCCATAAAGGAAATGTCTTTCATGAGTCATGGCTAGACAAAGCCTGCTATAGTGGCTGTGGCTATATACCATATCAGGACAAAGAACAGTAGTCTATATTGCAGAAAACTGCCTGTCTGTCACACAGACACACACGCACACACGCAAAATGGTGTGAGCAGGCACACAGACGCACACACAGGCACACACACACAGCAGTCAGGACTGTATCAAAGGGTGACACTGAGCGAAGCTGAAAGTCATGATAAGTGGCACCAGAAATTCAATAAACTGATCCCATCTATGACAGGAAGCTGTTTGCATGCCCTGGGAGGGCCTGGTGTAGTCAAAGATATAGATCAAACTAGAACGGATATTTCTATTTCAATCAATACTCTACTCTGGTTTGTTGTATTTGTTGATGTTTGTTATATCCATGTTTGTGACTTGTACATCTATACATACAAATGGCAGTTTGTGTTGTCACACCAAATTGAATGGACCATGTAAAAATATATGGATTTAGGGAAGTCCATTCCATTGATTATGTCTACAGTATGTGTGCAACCAAGCCAGAGCCTCTGGGAGAGCTGTGACCCAGTTCTGTGGGACTTCCCTGTCATCTCATTCTTTCAAGCCACCAGGCCACCTCATCAGCCCTCAAAATGATGTGTCTGGGAGTGTGTCTGTTTGTGTGTGTGTGCGTGCGTGCGTGCGTGCACGTGGGTGTGTCACTGTCAGTGGGTCATCAGAGTGCATGGGGATATCACAGCCTCAAGGATGAGCTGTGTTTGAATACCCATACTAGCATCGTACATACTACATAATTAATGAGTATATACTACATAGTATTAGTTAATTTTAGTATACTGTAAAAGAACGGTATCCTTTCAGTTGAGCATACTAACGCTTCTCCTGTCTACCAGAAGTTGATACTGTTGCTAGCTTGTTAGCATAACAAATTACTAGCTAAACATTTTACTACTTCGGGTGTGTTATTAAATTCAATCTGGAGTGCCAGAGTGCGCTCTGGGCGTTCGTAAATTCAGAGAGTTTCACTCTCGGAGCGTTCAGAGCGCACACTGCCAGGCGTTCTGACCTCACAACAGCAGTCAAACACTCAAGCTAACTGGCTAACTGGCTAGCTACTTCCAGACACAAATGAGAGAACACCTCACTCTGACCATTTTACTCTCCCTAGCAGAGCTGGTTAGGCTGTTTTCATGTTATCCAGAGCGTTGGTGACTAACTGTGCTGCTGGCAACATTTACTGCCGACATTTACTGACACCAGCCATATTCAACTGGTGTTGAGTGTTCATAAATTCATCAGTTATTTTGCGCTCTGACACAGGTACACTCAGAGAGAGTGCTCTGAAATCGGAGTTGATAGTCAGAGCGAATATACGAACACACAGCGACTATACCGCTTAGCTAAACTAAGAATGACGGGAATAATCAAGTCAATAAACATTGGGTAGTTAGATAGCATATAGTTAATACTGGCAAGTTCTATGTATTAGTAGCTAACTAACATTAGGTAGCGAGCTAACATACCAGTACATAGTGCTATAATTATATGCTATACGGTTTGTAAGGATGGCGTAGCTAAGAAATTGTCAGCCAACATAATGTGTAAGGTAACTTATTTGAAAAGTCATTACTTTATTATGTTGCCCAATGTTTTCTTAACATTTGTCATAATTTTAAAGCAATAAATTTGTATCCGATCTCGTTGGACTTCGGCTACATATTTTCCGCCATTGCCTTCAAATCTGAAAACGGTGTGAAGCCACACCCATTTTCTGAAGAATTGCATTATGGGCCCTAATAGCACGGAAACAGTGTCCACTGCTTGTTTACTTCCTATTTTGGAGAATGTAGTACGACATCTGGGAACCTTTGGCAAACTAACTATATATCACGTTTCAGGAGAAGACCCAGTTGCAGACTGTGTAGAAGTAACACAAGTGTATTACTAAAAGAGGGGGCAGGCAAAGCGACTGATCAAGGGCAGGCAGAGGTCAGTAATCCAGATCAGAGTCCATAAGGTACAGAACGGCAGGCAGTCTCATGGTCAGGGCAGGCAGAGGTCAATAATCCAATAATGTGACAAGGTACAGAATAGCAGGCAGTCTCTAGACAGGCAGAATGGTCAAAAACTGGGAAAACTAGAAAACAGGAACTAGAACAAGACAGGAGCAAGGGGAAACCGCTGGCAGGCTTAATGAACAAAATGAACTGGCAACAGACAAACAGAGAACACAGGTATAAATACACGGGGGATAATGACGAAGATGGGCGACACCTGGAGGGGGTTGTAGACAAGCACAAAGACAGGTGAAACAGATCATGATGTGACACTATATCCATACTATGACCAATAAACATACTATATACTCAATTAATGTCACAAATAGTATAGTTAGTGCTGTTAGTATGAGTATTCTAACACAGCTATGGTGTTTGTCTCAAAAAGCTCTCGCAGTCTCACATCAGAATTAGACGTTCAACCATTTTTCTCAAATGTCAACTTTCGGAAATTGTTCCAACCGTCAAAGTGTTTAAGGTTAAGTTTAGGCATTAACTCACAATGGTTAAGATACGGGTTAAGGTTTGGGATAGGCCTAACCTTTTCATGCGTGAGTTCCAAACATCTCTATCGGTCGCGCCAGCGTGTGTTGTTTTATGCACGTGATGTCAGAATGCACTTACAGTTCCAAAATGTGATTGTTATGCAACAGGACAGTTAACCCGCGTTACCTACTAATTATCTATAGGCTATGTTTCAACTTCAACTTATTTTCTAACAAGTAATTTTTTTTTACTTTAGTTGATTTAGTAAATATTTTCTTAACTCTATTTCTTAAACTGCATTGTTGGTGAAGGGCTTGTAAGTAAGCATTTCACGGTAAGGTCTACACCTGTTGTATTTGGCGCATGTGACAAATAAAATTTGATTTGATTTGACTTTCTCTCTCTTTTTCTCTTTCACTGTCTCTCTCTCTCTTATTGAAGGCTAGGAGGGTGTGGGCAATATGTTGACAGATACTCTAGTGACTATTATTGTCTGCTGAACAGTAATGCACTATAATATATATTATAGGTAACAGGGTGCCATTTGGGTCGCAGATTCTGTCTGTGAGGAAAGGCCCTCTCGTCTTCTCAGCCCCTGGTACTGTAAGTCACCCAGACACAGCTTCCACAGGAAATGACCTTTTGACCTCCGGGCCCTGACGACATGACCCAGACAGGATAAACAGGAAGTCCTACTTAGGCCCTTGTGCCAGCAGCAGACGCTGACCCTGCAGCACACACACACAGACGAAAGTATGCGCACTCACACGCGCACACACACACACACACAATGCTGACCCCGCAAATCAGGCTAAAGAGGCACAATCAACCACATTGACGAATCTCATTTTGTATCCCAAAACTTCAATCGTTTGGGCCTCATGGTCCCTGTTATTACACATTGACCTCACTAGCTCTGTGGATTCCCCACTCCCCAGCCAATGAAAGACAAGTTAAAAGCTCAAAGTAGTGAGTCTGTGTCAAGTCTGGCGTGCAAATACAAACACAGCACCCTCTGTATTTTACTTCATATAAAATTGTGTTTTTGAGCATGCAGGCGGGTAGAGGTGGACGCAGGGGGTGTAATGATGTTGAGATGGAGGGAATCCAAGAGTGTGCCTCAATGGCTCCCTATTTCCTATATAGTGCACTACTTTTGACCAGGGCCCATAGGGAATACACATTATATATAGGGAATAGGGTGTCATTGGGAACGCAACCCAAGGGCGTGTGTGGGTAAACGTGGCCAGTTCCTAGCGCAGAGGACAGGGTGGGAAACAGGGAACAAACCAAAATATCCTGGGGTGTGTCAGAAGCCATTAACAGTGAGAGAGGAAAAACAGAGCTGCCTCTCTGGACAGTGTCAGCCTTAGTTTGTAGTAATGGAGGAGAGGAGAGAAAGAAGGGGAGGGAGAAAGAGAGGGAGGGAGAGGAGAGGGAGAAGGATGCAGGACATGGAAATGTGTCATGAATTGGTTTTGAACTCAGGTCTCCTAATTGTATTAGCCAGCTAAGTTAAAGCCTAGGCATTAGCTCTGGGAGATAACGCAACAAAAGTAGTATCATCGTTGTACATGCATATAAATATTTACAAAAAAAACCTGCAAGTACAAATATTGACTATATTTGACATCTGCTCTGAAATCCAAATATAACATAAATAACCATCAATATAGTTGTATAATATTTGCATCTTCATGGGTAATGTAGCAAAAACCCATGGGGGAAAAAGTCATTAAGGTTGACTGCACACTTTTGAATGGCAAGCACCAAATAGCAAACGTAGCTAATGTAACCGGTGTGAAATGCAGGACATGGAAATGTGTCATGAATTGGTTTTGAACTCAGGTCTCCTAATTGTATTAGCCAGCTAAGTTAAAGCCTAGGCA
This sequence comes from Brachymystax lenok tsinlingensis, assembly GCA_030435695.1. Lineage (NCBI taxonomy): Eukaryota > Metazoa > Chordata > Actinopteri > Salmoniformes > Salmonidae > Brachymystax > Brachymystax lenok. The sequence continues at coordinate 59,027 of JAGFMH010000015.1, forward strand.
TTAGCTCTGGGAGATAACGCAACAAAAGTAGTATCATCGTTGTACATGCATATAAATATTTACAAAAAAAACCTGCAAGTACAAATATTGACTATATTTGACATCTGCTCTGAAATCCAAATATAACATAAATAACCATCAATATAGTTGTATAATATTTGCATCTTCATGGGTAATGTAGCAAAAACCCATGGGGGAAAAAGTCATTAAGGTTGACTGCACACTTTTGAATGGCAAGCACCAAATAGCAAACGTAGCTAATGTACCGGTGTGAAATGGCTAGTTAGCTAGCGGGGTGCGCGCTAACAGCGTTTCAACCGGTGACGTCACTCGCTCTGAGACCTTGTAGGTAGGGTGACCTGATTTGTAACTATGAAAATGATTTTGTCAAACAGATCATAAACCTAAAAGTGTATGTTTGATTCTACAGGCAGGACAATGAAAAGAACAATCATTTGGTTAGGGTGTAGGGGAAGATTTTGTCATCTTGTCTTCAGGAGATTTTATTTACTTCATCTATTTACTTGATTTAGTCGGATCAGAGGAACAGTTTTCATTATTCAAAATAGGCTAAAATATAGGGTAATTACTGTGCTTGTCAGCAAGAAAACTATTGTTATTCCCCGCACTTATTTTATTATTCCACTTCTTCCCAATTTGAAATATGATATGACTACTTGTCTTTGAAGATGAAGTATATGAGGCTATACATTATTGCTGACATTCTTTGACAGTATAATTTTTGACATTTTAGTATTGTGCCCATGCTAGGCAGAAACGGTAAGGGGACTCACAACTCATAAACACATTTTTTGTCTATGTAGAGTAAGATGATGGCAAGGATCTTCAACTAGTAGGCATGAACCACCTGCATATTTATATTCATTAGATTTTCTTTTAGGGGTTGGGTGATTTTGAGAAGTTATTGTTATAACAAATACACCCAACACTTGGGAAACTTAGATCAGGGGTGGCCAACCCTCCTGGAGGCAAGCAGGATTTTCTTCCATACCTATTTTAAAGAGATAGTTCACCTAAATTACAAAATAAAAATGTTTGTGTCCTTACCTTGAAAGCAGTCTATGGACAAGGAGACTGCAATCTATGATTTGGTTACCCACTGCCATCAACCATTAATAGTATGATTACTAATACTTTCCACCTGAGAACAGGGATCCCTGCTTCCAACCTTCCCACTGTTTCTAGAATTGGCCTGTCTCCCTATCTCATTTCATTACTGTCTGAATAGTGTCAAACCACAAAAAAAATATGTTAAAAGAAATATTAGCATTCTTTCAATTTCCTCCACCAAAAATCTGAAAGTAACAAAGTCATCGAATTTAGAGTGTTCATTTAATGTTCAAAGCATCCTGAATATACCTGACCTTTGGTTAAAACATTCTAATTTCACCCTGGTCATAGACTTACGCCAAGTCAAAATACATAGAACTGCAGGAAACGATCTTTAAAATAGTAACATTTTCCTGGTCCCCTGCCTAGGGGTTGTGCCAGGGGGCAATGAAATTCAAATAGCAAATCTAACTCCAATCTTTTTTCAAAAGTTGGCAGCCCTGTAAACACAACATGTATAGTGAGAAAATACTACCGTTTACTTTAGAATACTACAGTACTTACTATAGAATACTTTAGAATGACTTAGAATATGTGGACAACTACAACTACCTAGGTGTCTGGTTAGACTGTAAACTCTCCTTCCAGATTAAGCATCTCCAATCCTAAATTAAATCTAGAATCAGCTTCCTATTTCGCAACAAAGCATCCTTCACGCATGCTGCCAAACATACCCTCGTAAAACTGACCATCCTACCGATCCTCGACTTCGGCGATGTCATTTATAAAATAGCCTCCAATACTCTACTCAACAAATTGGATGCAGTCTAACACAGTGCCATCCGTTTTGTCAGTCACCAAAGCCCCATATATTACCCACCACTGCGACCTGTACGCTCTCGTTGGCTGGCCCTCGCTTCATACTCGTCGCCAAACCCACTGGCTCCAGGTGATCTACAAGTCTTTGCTAGGTAAAGCCCCGCCTTATCTCAGCTCACTGGTCACCATAGCAGCCTCAACCCGTAGCACGCGCTCCAGCAGGTATATCTCACTGGTCACCCCCAAAGCCAAATCCTACTTTGGCCGCCTTTCCTTCCAGTTCTCTGCTGCCAATGACTGGAACGAACTACAAAAATCACTGAAGCTGTAGACTCATATTTCCCTCACTAGCTTTAAGCACCAGCTGTCAGAGCAGCTTACAGATCTCTGCGCCTGCACATAGCCCATCTGTAAACAGCCCATCCTACTACCTCATCCCCATACTGTATTTATTTATTTATCTTGCTCCTTTGCACCCCAGTATCTCTACTTGCACATTCAACTTCTGCACATCTACCATTCCAGTGTTTAATTGCTATATTGTAATTACCTCGCCACCATGGCCTATTTATTGCCCTACCTCCCTTATCTTACCTCATTTGCACTCACTGTATATAGACTTGTTTTTTTCTACTGTATTATTGACTGTGTTTGTTTATTCCATGTGTAACTCTTTGTTGTGTCGAACTGCTGTGCTTCATCTTGGCCAGGTTGCAGTTGTAAATGAGAACTTCTCAACTAGCCTACCTGGTTAAATAAAGGTGAAATATATATACACTGTAGTATACCTCGATAATGTGTAGTACTTACCATAGAATTTTGTAGCATAATGTTGAATACTACAGTATACTACAGTCCACAAAAAACACTACAGTAATAGTATATACTAAAGTGATTTTGTTACTACAGTATTTATACTATAGTAAACTGTAAATACTACAGTCATGTCCGCAACAATACAGTAAATACTACAGTAAAGTCTGCAAAAACACTACATTTGTCAAGAGCTTGTGTAAGAGAGGACCAAAGTGCAGTGCGGGTGTAGTTCCACATGTAGTTCCACAAAGATACTATAAAGACCAAACCAGATCAGCCATGAACGTAGTGCATCACAGACACTAACAGCAACAAACAATGACCCACAAAGCACATGGGGAAATGAACAAACATATATATGGTCCCCAATTAGAGGCAACGACACTCAGCTGCCTCTAATTGGGAACCATCAACAAACCAAACATAGAAAATAAAACATAGAACAAAAAAAAAACCTGATCACGTCCTGACCAAAACACCCTAGATGAGCGAGAAGGCTATCTGTGGCCAGGACGTGACAACATTGAATACTATAGTACTTAACCAAGCTGCCCTAAAATGGCAGTAACTACATATTTATTTTACTGCAAAATCTGACTTCAAAGTATTTTCTGTCTTGACAGACAGCAAATTCTGATACTCCATGATATATTCTGATCGACTGGCTTGTCCTTGTGTCAGGAAATTAAATACCACATTAATCAGATAATATTCCTGGCCATTGCAACATATGAAATATTTTTGACCAAATTCTGAATTTTGCCTTTGTAGGTCAGTGTAGCATATTATAGAATTTTTCATGTGGGCGTACACACACACACAGAGAGAGGGAGAATGCATGGTAAAGCAGGGCACAATCAGTAGACCTCTAACTTCCTCCCTACTTTTATGCATTTTTTCATCCCCTCTTCTCTATGGCGACGCCACCGACCAGCATGACTCATCTTGTAGACTGCTGACACTAAAAAGGCAGTTTAATGTCAGACACACATAAACACACACAAAATTCCCTCTTCTTCTTCCCTTCTCAACCCCAAAGTCAACATCTGTCTCTACTATAAATAAGCAACACATCCACACGTGCATACGCACACACAGACACACACACATACACACACCATGGGGCTCTGAGGCTCCAGATGTCTAATTGGAGAAATAAAAATAGACTAACAATGGTGAGCCCAGGAACCACAAACTGTCACGGAATCAGATGAGCAGCTCGTCTGTCTACGAGGGTTAGCAGAACAACAGCATAATGGGCCACATAGCAATTGAAAGCCTCAGCCTGAACTCAGGGGTAGATGTAACATAGTAAACGAAAAGCCTGGGGCTATCACATTAGTATAACGTTAGGTATGGTAAGTATTAATTTGTGGATGTCCATCATCCATTTCATATGATCATTTATGAATTACAGTTTGCATGATATTGTATGTTACGAATTATAATTCGTATGATATGTTACGAATTCGCAATTCGTACAATATGTTATGAATTTGCAATATGTATGATATGTTGCAAATTCTAATGTTAGCTAGGTGGCTAACACTAACGTTAGCTAGGTGGCTAACATTAGCTAGCCAAGGGTATGTGGTTAGGGTTAAGGTTAGAGTTAAGGTTAGGTTAGGTTAAAGGGTTAGGGTTGGGGAAGGGCTAGTTAACATGTTAAGTAGTTGCAAGGCAGCTAAAAAGTAGTAAGTAGTTACAAAGTTTCTAATTAGTCAAAATCCTAAAGTTGTCCCTGATGAGATTTGAACATACAACCTTTGGGATGCTAGACGTTCGTGTTATACCCTTTCATTTTGGCCTTAAAGGGAATGCACAGTGAAAACTGCATTTATATTGAATTAAATTAAAATTTGACCTAAGGCAGGTGTAATTACTATCACTTAAGTCTGAAAAAGCTATATTATTGCTCTGTCTGTTGAGCTGTATCTGAAAATCCAGTCACGTGTCTTGAGTCTGAATCACTCGGTTTTGCTTTGCTTCAGGTGAGGTGACGTCAGCTCACCTACTAATTTAATGTCCAATGATATGCTTTGTATATACTTCATTCCTCGCCCTAATTTGAATCTGTACAGCGCATTACCTGTCAGTCCCTGCCATATCTTTGGATTCAGCAAGCAACAGGTCAGATAGCTAGCTAGATACCGGTAAGCAAGAATGGCTCGTTACCATGTCTTTGGTTGTGAAAGAAATTTACAGCAGTTGTTTAACTTCCCCAAAAAGGAAGATTTAAGGGAGAAGTAGATTACATTCATTTCCCAAGCTCAGGATGCACCCAAGTTAACCACAAAGAGTGCCATTTGCAAAGCACATTTTGTAGATGAGTGGATTACCATGTACTGGTAAGTAGCTAGCTAACATAGAATAGTAGAGATTATCTAGCTAGCTAATGCTAGCTAATTTATTTGTCAATGTTGAGGTAACGTTAGCGCCGACATAAACCTCCATAACCTTGCTTTCACTGACCTATTATAGCTGGCTAACTTAACTAGCTAGCAAGCTGTTAACCAAATATTTGACTCGAGAGAAGACGTTTTACAATCAGATTAGTATGCATCTGTTTTGGTGCATAACAGATCGAAATCCAATTATTAAGCATCTTCTCTAGGGCTAGCTAACGCCATCAGCTGTACAATGATAGAGATATATGTGGTATTTTTATGATTTGGTGGGAAATCGTGTATAAATGTTAAGCTATATGTATGGTGGATGCTGCGTGATGTAGCTAATCGTTAACGACATCGTTAACGACACATTATACGTCATAACGTTACCTGTTTCTCTCCAAAGTGTTTATTTCCAAAACAATCTATTTTGGCTAGTTATTACCCCTGATCTCTTACCTAATCAACCATTATAAAAATGGTTGATTAGGTAAGAGATCAGGGGTAATAACTAGCCAAAATAGATTGTTTTGGAAATAAACACTTTGGAGAGAAACAGGTAACGTTATGACGTATAATGTTGGAGGGAAAACACTATTGGAAGGAAACTGACGGGTATAATGTTGTTGAGTTGGCTATCTTCCAGATATTAGGCCTAGTTAGTGAGCATTTAGCCTGTGATGAATACATTATACAAATGTATTGATGATCAATGTAATGTAATGGGACTACGAGACAAGGGTTGTCAATGGGAACCCAGACCAAAGCCAACGCGAGATATGGGCTCACAGATTGACCCCAAGACTCAGAGAGGCAGAACAACATTTGGCACTCCATGGTAAGCTGAATACAAGGACTTGAGGTGGGTAGCTGCTAAAAAACTGTTTCTGCACTATCACCCTGTGATGACAGTATAATTATGTTCAACATATTGTAGTAATATCAACATCTGCTCTGCACAGCTTTCCAGGCAGCCAAGTCTACCAGCGTAGATAACTTTGGTTTAGTGTTAGCATCGACTCCTGTGAAAGACGATCATCCACACCTCCACCAGCTAAGTGGTCAGAGAGAAAGTGTCACTAGATTCTTGCTCTACCATACTCTACCATTGTTCTGACAATTACAGAATTCTTAACAACCACTTTCTGTGTTAGTAAGGGAGCAGTCAAAATGTACATAATTGTTACCAGAAGGAAAATGGGGGAGTGTCAGGGGGAGGGTTTAGTATTTTTTTTTATTTTATCCAGGGGAGGGTCATGTAATGTGTAATCGATAAAATGTCATATTGCTCAGTGTTTGAGAATAAGTTGATTATTATAATTAGATTCGTGCCCGATGCTGTCCCTCATCCCTGATTCTCTGCTGGGCGAGCAATATCAAGTGTGCCTGGTGTGCTGGGCATGCAATATCAAGTGTGCGTGTGATCATGTGGTCTCAATCAAATGATCCATATCCTATACTATAGACTATAGACCTAGGCTATATGAAAATGATGCTCTGAGAAAATGTACTTCCTTCCCGAGTTTTTGTGCTGCTGGGATGGTGTATAAAAACTAGGCTACACAGCATTACACCCTGCATATGGATAGGCTATCCCAATCATGATGGGCCCTGGCCTGCCCTGCTCTTGCTGATGAAAACCATTTTGGGCTACCTAACCAATGACTGTGCTGTGTATGGTGGCACTTCAGGAAGCGAGTCAAAGGCTTCTTCCGAGTTTGAAAAAAATGTCAAAAATAATATCTGTGCGCGCGACTAAGCCTACTGATGTCCTGTTCAGTTTGAGAAGGAGAGTGCGAAGATGAGAAGGATGACCGGAGGTAAATTTGCTACTGCTGTAAATTATTTTAATAAAAAACAATAGGTTTCGTTGCCATTAATGAAGCTATTTATCAGAGTTATTGACCTCACAATGAGTCATAGTCAAGTAATTTAAATAACTTACATTACTATGAAGCGGCAGCTGCGGAGATGGACAGAGCATGGGTGCTGAAAGTAGGCTAATTCGAGAAGGCCTAACTCATTTAATTTGAGTTTAGGCTACTAACAACAAGAGGACTTTGTGTTTGAGCCTATTTCTTCCTATACAAGAAATAGAAAATAGTCCTACATGTTTGACAGACAAAATCATAGTCCACTATCTATAGATCTTGCCAGCCAATTCCTTCATACACCATGCACTCCTCAAATATCTCAGTGTCATAGAAGGGCTTGGTGTGTTAAGCTAAAGCCAGGGCTCTAATTGGGGGGTATGTTAGGGTATTGTGGCTTTTTTTTTATGCCAAAATCATAGGCTTACCCCTTGTTAGTTTAAGATTTTGAACAAGAAAATGATGGACCTGATTACATACGCGATCTATAACGACACTTTAATCTGCAAAGCTTTATGCTAGAAACAGGCTGTAAAATACTTGGGGAAGACGTGACTCCAATGTATATGAGAAAGATTGGGTTTCTCTTTATGACATTCAGAGCCTGCACTTCAACCTTCCATAGCCAAGGAGACAAAACATGGACTTGGCTTGGAAAGCAATGTGTGATTCTGTCGCTATCAACTGACGTCCAACATTTCAACAGGCTATTAATCTAAGTAACATAATAAAAAAAAATCGCATCAAAATCCGTCAGTTTAAGTTAGAGATAAACTACACCTCATGGGCAGTAAATGTAATACCAAACCAATCAGGTGGTTGTTCTAGGAAGCAAAGCTTCGGAAACACATTGATCACATACTTCTGATAAAGCGATACAAGAATCAGCACACTGCTTTAAAATAAACTGATTAGCGATTTCGACACATGCCTCGGAACCTTTGGCAGCGCTTACAGCCTCGAGTCTTCTTGGGTATGACGCTACAAGCTTGGCACACCTGTATTTGGGGAGTTTCTCCCATTCTTCTCTGCAAATCCTCTCAAGCTCTGTCAGGTTAGATGGCTGCAAAGCTATTTCCAGGTCTCTCCAGAGATGTTCGATCGGGTTCAAGTCCAGGCTCTTGCTGGGCCACTCAAGGACATTCAGAGACTTGTCCCGAAACCACTCCTGCATTGTCTTGGCTGTGTGCTTAGGATTGTCTTGTTGGAAGGTGAACCTTCGCCCAGTCTGAGGTCCTGAGCTCTCTGTAATCGCTGCCAAAGGTGCTTCATAAAAAGTAGTGAGTAAGGGGTCTGAATACTAAACATTTCTAAAAACCAGTTTTTGCTTTGTCATTAAGGGGTATTGTGTGTAGATTGATGGGGGGATTTAAAAAAATATATACATTTTAGAATAAGGTTGTAACGAAATGTGTAAAAAGTCAAGGGTCTGAATACTTTCCGAATGCACTGTATATACACTACATGACCAAATGTATGTGGACACCTGCTCATCTCATTCCAAAATCTATGGGCATTAATATGGAGTTGATCCCCCATTTGCTTCTACAACAACTTCCAGTCTTCTGGGAGGGCTTTGCACTAGATGTTGGAACATTGCTTCAGGGACTTGCTTCCATTCAGCCACAAGAGCATTAGTGAGGTCGGGCACTGATGTTAGGGCGATTAGGCCTGGCTCACAGTGGGCGTTCCAATTCATCCCAAAGGTGTTCGATGGGGTTGAGGTCGGGGCTCTGTGCAGGCCAGTCAAGTTCTTCCACACCGATCTCGACAAACCATTTCTACATGGACCTCACTTTGTCCACAGGGACATTGTCATGATGAAACAGGAAAGGGCCTTCCCCAAACTGTTGCCACAAAGTTGGAAGCACAGAACTGTCTATAATGTCATTGTATGCTGTATCTTTAAGATTTCCCTTCACTGGGGCCTAGCCCGAACCATGAAAAACAGACCCAGACCACTATTCCTCCTTCACCAAACTTTACAGTTGGCACTATGCATTCAGACAGGTAGCGTTCTCCTTTGCATCAGCCAAACCCAGATTCGTCCGTCGGACTGCCAGATGGTGAAGCATGATTCATCACTCCAGAGAACGCATTTTCACTGCTCCAAAAGCAATGAGCTTTACACCACTCCAGCCGACGCTTGGCATTGTGATCTCAGGCTTGTGTGCGGTTGCTCTGTCATGGAAATTAATTTAATGAAGCTCCTGACGAAGAGTTATTGTGCTGACATTGCTTATTGAGATCGTTTGGATCTTTGCAACCGAGGACAGACGATTTTTACGCGCTTCAGCACTCAGCGGTCCCGTTCTGTGAGCTTGTGTGGCCTACCACTTTGCGGCTGAGCCGTTGTTGCTCCTAGACATTTCCACTTTACAATAACAGCACTTACATTTGACCGGGGCAGCTCCAGCAGGGCAAAAATGTGATGAACTGACTTGTTGGAAAGATGGCATCCAGTAAAGCCATTCTACTGCCAATGTTAGTCTATGGAGACTGCGGCTGTGTGCTCGATTTTATACATCTGTCAGCAACAGGTGCGGCTGAAATAGTAGAATCCACTAATTTGAAGGGGTGTCCACTTACTTTTGTATATATACTGTATTAAATTCCGGACTCTGACATTCCTAGTTGTAATATTTCTATATTTCTTAATTCCTTTCTTTACATTTGTTGGATTTTCGTGTAATGTTTTGTATTGTTAGGTATTACTGCACTGTTTGAGCTAGGAGCATAAGCATTTCACTACACCCATATGTGTATTCAACCAATATATTTAAATTGTATTTTATTTTCTTTCACAAATAATCGTACTTCACGCTGCTGTTACTCTGTTTATCATATATCCTGATGCCTAGTCACCTATTCCCTATGCATATCTTCCCTCACCACTCCAGTATCCCTGAACATTGTAAATATGGTTTTGGCACTGACTCTGGAACAGACTCTTTATACACAGGTAGCTTACTTACTTATATTCTATTTCTTGTGTGTTTTTGTTGTACTTTACTTTATGTTATAGTACTAATGATATTGATTAGTGCATTGTTGGGAATGAGATTGCAAGAAAGGCATTTAACTTTACTTGCACGTGACAATGAAACTTGAAACTACACCACCTGGTCAGTGAGCATAAAATAGGTATGGCTACAGACTTATTGGCAAGAATACATTCCTGCAGTTTGCTAAAAAGCTGGCCATAATCAAGTAATTAATTGTCCACCAACATTGCATCAACATAAAACTAGTAGTGTTCAAGGACACTTGACACAGCAGCCAGGTCACACATGATACAAGTCAGTATTCAAAGTCAAACCATGTCTGAGGACGTCGAGAGATGACGTGTGACCGGCCACTAGGGGCAACAGTGAACGCTGTTACATACAAGTAGGTTTCGGTTTTGCTAAGGCATTGTGGACAGGGATGGCAGATGGGTGTAAGCTTCTGCCTCTGGTTGAAGTTCAAATCCAGCAATAAAAAGTAGTTTATGATACTTTTATTTTAAGCCTATACCAAACCTTAACCCTTACCTAAAGCATTTGGAGTTAATGCCTAACCTTAAGAATTCAGAGTTTTAAAACCGGAACTTAACCCTAAGCTTAAAAATTTGGAGTTAATGCCTAACCTTAAGAATTTGGAGTTAATGCCTGAACTTAACCCTAACCTTAAAAATATGGAGTTAATGCCTAAACTTAATCTTAAACACTTTGAAATGTGATGTTTGGAACAACTTAGATATTCGACGTTTCAGAAAGATGGATGAACATCCAACTCTGTCATGAGACTGTGAGAGCTGGTAGAACATAGAGCAGGGTCCTGTAGGGGGTCTGCAATTGTTTTATTTTTTATGTCAATATTTGTATGAATACTGCTAGCAACAACAACAAAACCACATTTTGAATGACATACCTACAGTTGAAGTCGGAAGTTTACATACAGTGGGGCAAAAAAGTATTTAGTCAGCCACCAATTGTGCAAGTTCTCTCACTTAAAAAGATGAGAGAGGCCAGTAATTTTCATCATAGGTACATTTTTCATCATAGGAAAATAAGTACTTGGTCACATACAAACAAGCAAGATTTCTGGCTCTCACAGACCTGTAACTTCTTCTTTAAGAGGCTCATCTGTCCTCCACTCATTACCTGTATTAATGGCACCTGTTTGAACTTGTTATCAGTATAAAAGACACCTGTCCACAACCTCAAACAGTCACACTCCAAACTCCACTATGGCCAAGACCAAAGCGCTGTCAAAGGACACCAGAAACAAAATTGTAGACCTGCACCAGGTTGGGAAGACTGAATCTGCAATAGGTAAGCAGCTTGGTTTGAAGAAATCAACTGTGGGAGCAATTATTAGGAAATGGAAGACATACAAGACCACTGATAATCTTCCTCGATCTGGGGCTCCACGCAACTCGTGGGGTCAAAATGATCACAAGAACGGTGAGCAAAAATCCCAGAACCACACGGGGGGACCTAGTGAATGACCTGCAGAGAGCTGGGACCAAAGTAACAAAGCCTACCATCAGTAACACACTACGCCGCCAGGGACTCAAATCCTGCAGTGCCAGACGTGTCTCCCTGCTTAAGTCAGTACATGTTCAGGCCATCCTGAAGTTTGCTAGAGAGCATTTGGATGATCCAGATGAGGATTGGGAGAATGTCATATGGTCAGATGAAACCAAAATAGAACTTTTTGGTAAAAACTCAACTCGTCGTGTTTGGAGGACAAAGAATGCTGAGTTGCATCCAAAGAACACCATACCTACTGTGAAGCATGGGGGTGGAAACATCATGCTTTGGGGCTGTTTTTCTGCAAAGGGACCAGGACGACTGATCCGTGTAAAGGAAAGAATGAATGGGGCCATGTATCGTGAGATTTTGAGTGAAAACCTCCTTCCATCAGCAAGGGCATTGAAGATGAAACGTGGCTGGGTCTTTCAGCATGACAATGATCCCAAACACACCGCCCGTACAACGAAGGAGTGGCTTCGTAAGAAGCATTTCAAGGTCCTGGAGTGGCCTAGCCAGTCTCCAGATCTCAACCCCATAGAAAATCTTTGGAGGGAGTTGAAAGTCCGTGTTGCCCAGCGACAGCCCCAAAACCTCACTGCTCTAGAGGAGATCTGCATGGAGGAATGGGCCAAAATACCAGCAACAGCGTGTGAAAACCTTGTGAAGACTTACAGAAAACGTTTGACCTCTGTCATTGCCAACAAAGGGTATATAACAAAGTATTGAGATAAACTTTTGTTATTGACCAAATACTTATTTTCCACCATAATTTGCAAATAAATAAATTAAAAATCCTACAATGTGATTTTCTGGATTTCTTTTCTCCTTTCGTCTGTCATAGTTGAAGTGCACCTATGATGAAAATTACAGGCCTCTCTCATCTTTTTAAGTTGGAGAACTTGCACAATTGGTGGCTGACTAAATACTTTTTTGCCCCACTGTACATAGACCGCCACCCCTTTTCTTATCAGAGTTTGCTGTTCTATCCTGCCGATGCATCCATACTGACCAGCTCAAATAGACAGAAGCCTTCTATATGGCAGACAAATCCGAACTCCTCTCTTGGCATGTCCAGCCCACTCATCAGCCAATCATGGCTAGTGGGAAGGTTGCTGACTTTTTCTGTGGCTTAACCAACAAGACTCGTAATTTAACGATTTTATTCGTATTTACAGATGGCATACAAGTTTGTTATTAAGGCACATGAAAGTTCACTTGTGCGAGAAGGCATTTCTGGACAAAAACGCATTTTGATAAAAAAACTAATGATGTTCAAACGGCTCTCCTGTGAAGTTGTGACTTGCGACATACTCCTCGTTTCCTGAAAAAAGTCACATATCATACAAATTGAAATTCGTAACATATCATACAAATGGATGATGACCATCCATTTAATGCATACCATACCAAATGAATGCATACAATACCAAACGTAACATGTCATACTAATTAGAGTGTCTCAATTTTTTTACTATGTTATGTCTACCCCTGAGTCCAGGTTGCATACACACTCCAGTAAATACATTACAGTCTGCCCCAACATCTGGATAGAGAAGACATGATAGATGGAGAAAAGGGAAGAGAAGACAGACAGACCGACCGACAGACAGACATGAATGGGGACTGGATGTTCCCGATGTGGGGAGTATGTTCTGGGGCTATTTGGTTTATCCCGTGAGTTCAGTGTCCAAATCGTTCCTGTTAGCTAGCGGGAGGGAGAAAGAGTAGGATCGCCAGGTTAAGAAGGAAAGATGGCTAGGCAGATTGGCCTGGAATTTCAGACAGAGGAATGTGGCCTGGAACGCTGTTGTTCCCTCCCACAGGTGCTCCCATTATACAACCCTTTTGGTTCCAGGAAGCACCTTTTTGGGTTCCATGTAGAACCCTTTCCACAGAGGGTTCTATATGGAACCCTGTAGGGTTCTACTTGTTACCAAAAATAGTTTTACCTTGAACCAAAAAAGTGTATTCCGTAGGGACAGCCAAACAACCCTTTTGGAACCCGGAGTGTGGAACTTAGAATGGGCTGAACACACACACACACACACACACACACACACACACACACACACACACACACACACACACACACACACACACACACACACACACACATACTCTATCCCCCATCCCCCTCTACACACACACACTTTTAGATGGGCAGTCAGGGGACTCTCCTCTGGGGTCAACCAGGTGGACAAGCAGAGGTCAATCTCAGAGGATATCTCTAGGGCTTGCAGTCCAGTGAGTCTCCCACAGGAGAGACTCTGAACCCCCTCTAAGACTGGGATGGCTAAGGTATTTCTTTCAATGTCAACATCCTCCAGTGGATACAATCTGTCTAGAGCTTAGTGTTTTTTACCTCAGAACCCTGCCCCTGCTCATGCTGTAGATCTCGGCACCCTAGATAGGACACACCTATAGTTTCTGACTACAATTTCAATTGCTGGGACTGCTACTCTCTGTCCAGTGATCCTGCCGACCAAGGAGCTATTTGGCATAGCAGATAGGTAGCTAGCTAGCATCTAGGCTATCAAGCTAGCAGGGTTTCTTGAGGGCTTGAACACAGTCCGCGATGCGGTTCACCATTGTGGCTGGGATCGCGGATTGTCCCGGGTTTGTGTGTTTAGATCCCTGCTGTTTGTTGTGTTCAATCTTCCCTGTGACCTGCCCTATCTGGAACTGTGAAGAGTAACAGTGTAACCTACGTTGCTAGCTACCATGACGAAGACCAAACCGGCGGCAGTACCGTTGAGGACAGTGGTGTCTCTCTATCACAGGTGAAGGACCTTTTAAACGAACAAAAAGAGTTATACAAGCAGTTATTACAACAACAGGAAAATAGCTTCAAGTGTTTTGTCCAAATACTGGTCGATTCAACTAATAAAGAATGGACGGCCTGACCAGAGAGATCCAGGACCTTAAGAACAGTTTGCAGTTCTCCCAGGGTCAGCTCAATGACGTGAAACAGGAGAACGGCAAGATGTCAGCAATCTGTAAGTCATTGAGAGAGGACATCAGTTCTGTGTGTGAATCCATGATAACAATGACGGATAAATCATCTCAAGGGACAACATGGTTGTGGACAGAAATTCAGAATCTCCACACGAGACCTGGACGGAGTCAAAACAAATCAAATCAAATTGTATTGGTCACATACACATGGTTAGCAGATGTTAATGCGAGTGTAGCGAAATGCTTGTTCTTCTAGTTCCGACCATGCAGTAATATCTAACAAGTAATCACAACAACTACCTTATACACACAAGTGTAAAGGAATGAATAAGAATATGTACATATAAATATATGGATGAGCGATGGCCGAACGGCATAGGCAAGATGCAGTAGATGGTATAGAGTACAGTATATACATATGAGATTAGTAATGTAGGGTATGTAAACATGATATAAAGTGGCATTATTTAAAGTGACTAGTGATACATTTATTACATCCAATTTGTTATTATTAAAGTGGCTAGAGATTTGAGTCAGTATGTTGGCAGCAGCCACTCAATGTTAGTGATGGCTGTTTATCAGTCTGATGGTCTTGAGATAAAAGCTGTTTTTCAGTCTCTCGGTCCCAGCTTTGATGCACCTGTACTCATCTCGCCTTCTGGATGATAGCGGGGTGAACAGGCAATGGCTCGGGTGGTGGTTGTCCTTGATGATCTTTTTGGCCTTCCTGTGACATCGGGTGGTGTAGATGTCCTGGAGGGCAGGTAGTTTGCCCCCGGTGATGCGTTGTGCTGACCTCACTACCCTCTGGAGAGCCTTACGGTTGTGGGCGGAGCAGTTGTCGTACCAGGCGGTGATACAGCCCGACAGGATGCTCTCGATTGTGCATCTGTAAAAGTTTGTGAGTGTTTTTGGTGACAAGCCAAATTTCTTCAGCCTCCTGAGGTTGAAGAGGCGCTGTTGCGCCTTCTTCACTGCGCTGTCTGTGTGGGTGGACCCTTTCAGTTTGTCCGTGATGTGTACGCCGAGGAGCCTAAAACTTTCCACCTTCTCCACTACTGTCCCATTGATGTGGATAGGGGGGCTGCTCCCTCTTCTGTTTCCTGAAGTCCACGATCATCTCCTTTGTTTTGTTGACGTTGAGTGTGAGGTTATTTTCCTGACACCACACTCTGAGGGCCCTCACCACCTCCCTGTAGGCCATCTTGTCGTTGTTGGTAATCAAGCCTACCACTGTAGTGTCGTCTGCAAACTTGATGATTGAGTTGGAGACGTGCATGGCCACGCAGTCATGGGTGAACAGGAGAGGGCTGAGAACTCACCCTTGTGGGGCCCCAGTGTTGAGGATCAGCGAGGTGGAGATGTTGTATCCTACCCTCCACACCTGAGGGCGGCCCGTCAGGAAGTCCAGGACCCAGTTGCACAGGGCGGGGGTCGAAACCCAGGGTCTGAGGACAAAGTGAGGGAAATTATCTCTGAGAAATTGACAATGGACCACCAGAACATTTAGGTGGAGGGCACCCACAGGACTGGAAAACCCACCACCGGCCAAGGTGACAGGCCCAGGCCGATAGAGGAACGTATATCTTCCTCAACGAGGACTATCCTGAAGCTGTGGGCCAGAAGAAGGAATAACTTATCCCAGCCATGAAAGCTGCCAGAGCACGTGGGACATTGCTTATATCCGCTATGACAGGCTCATTGTCTTTTGGGGTGTTGCTATAGGCCACCAAGTGCTAACAGTCAGTATCTAAATAATATGTGTGAAATGCTTGATAGTGTATGTGTCACGATCCTCTGAAAGGACAGACCAAGGCGAAGTATCCAGTATACATTCTTTATTGAATAACGTAACTGGGACAAAAACAACAAAACGAACGAAAACGAAGATCGTAAAGTTGAAACATAACAAATTACACAAACAAAGCTATGCTCAAACAAAACAATAACCCACAAACCCCTAGTGCAAACTACAAACATATATATGGTTCCCAATTAGAGGTAACGACACTCAGCTGCCTCTAATTGGGAACCATTACCCCAACATAGAAACAGATAACCTAGAACAGAAAAACCATACACCAAAACAAAACAAAACACGCCAGCCTGTCTTCTCAGGCCTGGACGTGACAGTATGTGATGTAAACAGAGAGGTCTACTTTCTTGGGGACCTGTTTATTGACTGGTTTTCATCAAGCTGTCCACTCAAAGGGAAGCTTCTCACTGTAACCAGTGCCTGTAATCTGGTTCAGGCAACGTAACAGGTTGTTTACAAACACTACAAGAACAAGATCATCCACATGTATCGATCACATTTTTGCTAATACTGTATAACTTTGTTCTAAAGCTGTATCTGTACCCATTGGATGCAGTGATCGCAATATAGTGGCTATATCCAGGAAAGCCGAAGATCCAACCGCTGGGCCTAAAATAGTGTATAAGAGATCATACAAAAGATATGGATGTGACTCTTATGTGGATGATGTTAAACATATTTGTTGGTCTGCACTTAATGAATTTATGAAATAGCTTCTTCCAATTATTGATAAACATCCATCTGTAAAGAAACTGACTTAGAACTGTTAAGGCTTCATGGATTGATGAGGAATTTAAAACTGTATCATTAAAAGAGATGGGGCAAAAGGAGTTGGCTGACTTACTGCAAATTTAGAGTTAAGTGACTAAACTCAACAAAAAGAAGAATAAACTGTATTATGAAGCCAATATCAACGATATAAAGAATGATGGAAAAAAACTTTGGAGTACTTTAAATGAAATTATGGGCAGAAAGACAATTGAATCAGATGGCTTATTCATCACAAACCATTTGAATTTGCCAATTATTTTAAAGATTATTTCATTGGCAAAGTGGGCAAACTTTGGCAGCAAATGCCAACAACGAGCAGTGAGTCATCGTATTCATGCATAAAAAAACAAATAATGAAAGAAAAGATGGAACAATTATTGTTATCAATCAATAATGACAAACCTCCTGGCAACTTAAATGGAAAGCTAACTGGCTCTATGGCCACTCCTATCTGTCATATCTTTAATCCTAGAGGAAAGTCTTTGTCCTCAGGCCTGGAGGGAAGCCAAAGTAAATCCGCTACCCAAGAGTGTTAAGCGGCCTTAACTGGTTCTAACAACAGACCTATAGGCTTGCTGCCAGCTGTTAGCAAACTGTTGGAAATAATTGTGTTTTACCAAACGCAATGCTACTTCTCGGTAACAAATTAACAACAGACTTTCAGCATGCTTATAGAGAAGGGCACTCAACATGTACTGCACTGACATAAATGACTGATGATTGGTTGAAAGAAATTGATAATAAGAAGATTGTGGGAGCTGTACTGTCAGTGCACCCTTTGATATTATTGACCATAACTGTCAGAAGGCTTGGTGTAGTAGTGCAAAAAGAGTCAGGCGCAGGACAGCAGAGATGAGCAACACAACGTAGTTTACTCAACATTTTACAAAGTCGAAAACAAATACCAAGCCCACCAAATGAACTGACATCAATTGAAACAATAACGCACACAAACATGGGGGAAACAGAAGGTTAAATAATGAACATGTAATTGGGGAATTGAAACCAGGTGTGTAAAGACCAAAGACAAAACAAATGGAAAATGAAAAGTGGATCGGCGATGGCTAGAAGGCCGGTGACGTCGACCTACGAACGCCGCCCGAGCAAGGAGAGGGACCGACTTCGGCGGAAGTCGTGACAATAACCTGTTGTTGAAAAAACGCATGTGTTATGGCTTTCAACTTCTGCCATATCGTGGATTCAGAGCTATTTGTCTAATAGAAATCGAATGGTTTTCAAAATGTCAAATGTCAAATGAAAGGTGTGGTGTACCACAGTGCAGCTCTCTAGACCCTCTACTCTGTTTTTTATTTTTACCAATGACCTGCCGCTGGCATTAAACAAAGCATGTGTGTCCATGTATGCTGATGATTCAACCATATACGCATCAGCAACCACAGCTAATGAAGTCCCTGAAATACTTAACTATTTACGGAGTGGTAGGGCGCTAAGAACTTCTGCTGAGGGCTTCCCAAGTGTCCAACGAAGACATTCAATGGTTCTTTTTGTTAGAAAAAGTCATTTATTATATCCATAAATCTCTGTTTGGTTGGCGCGTTATGTTCAGAAAATCCAACGTCAAATCGCCCATTGAAACGTGAAGAGAACGCGTTCAAATATACCTATAAACATTCCCTAAACAAATCAAATACCAGTTAAAATGCATCCTTAGCTATCCTTTTATGAATATTAGCGATAATATTTCACTCGGATGGTCACCTATACCTTATATAAGTAAAATAAAGTGGGGCGCGCAGCCAGCCTCGCGCCCGAGAAAACTTGTTGACATCTGAGCTACCTTGACCATTTCCTGTACCTATTCGTTCTGTTTACTCCAATCTCTCTGAGTCTTTGTATATAGATTGTTGACATCTAGTGGAAGCCATAGGTACTGCAGTCTCAGTCCTGGTTACAAATGGATTCAATGGGGAGTGTGTCAAACAGAGCAATAGGTCACCAGAAACTGATTTACGGATAGATTTTTCTCTGGTTTTTGCCTGCTAAATGAGTTCTGTTATACTCACAGACATTATGTTAACACTTTTAGAAACCCCAGAGTGTTTCCTATCCAATAGTACTAATTATGTGCATATCCTATTTTCTGAGCCTGAGTGGCAGGCATTTTGCTTTGGGCACGCCAGACTCTCCAAAACCGTCACCTCACCTGCCGCTCCCTAAGAAGTTAACAAAGAGTTGCAGTCTGTTTGGAATGGGTGGCCAGTAACAAACTGGTCCTGAACATCCCTAAAACTAAGAGCATTGTATTTGGTACAAATCATTCCCTAAGTTATAGACTTCAGCTGAATCTGGTAATGAATGGTGTGGCTGTTGAACAAGTTGAGGAGACTAAATTACTTGGTGTTACCTTAGATTGTAAACTGTCATGGTCAAAACATATAGATTTAATGGTTGTAAATATGGGGAGAGGTCTGTCTGTAATAAAGAGATGCTCTGCTTTTTTGACACCACATTCCAAAAAGCAAGTCCCGTAGGCTCTAGTTTTGTATTATCTTGATTATTGTCCAGTTGTGTGGTCGAGTGCTGCAAGAAAATACCTAGTTAAGCTGAAGCTGGCCCAGAACAGAGCGGCACGTCTTCCTCTTCATTGCAATCAGAGGGCTGATATAAATACTATGTATGCCAGTCTCTCTTGGCTAAGAGTTTGACTGCATCACTTCTTATTTTTATAAGAAACCTTCATGTGTTGAAAATCCCAAATTGTTTGCATAGTCAACTTACACACAGCTCTGACACACACACTTATTCCACCAGACATGCCACTAGGTGTCTTTTCACAGTCCCCAAATCCAGAACAAATTCAAGAAAGTGTACAGTATTATATAGAGCCATTATTGTATGGAACTTCCTTCCATCTCATATGGCTCAAATGAACAGCAAAACTGGTTTAAAAAAACAGATAAAGCAACACCGCACGGCACAACGCCTCTCCCCCATTTGGCCTAGATAGTTTGTGTGTATGTATTGGTATTGCTATACAATTGAAGTCGGAAGTTTACATAAACTTAGGTTGGAGTCATTAAAACTCGTTTTTCAACCACTCCACAAATTTCTTGTTAACAAACTATAGTTTTGGCAAGTTGGTTAGGACATCTACTTTGTGCCAGACACAAGTGGTCTTTCCAACAATTGTTTACAGATAGATTATTTCACTTATAATTCACTGTCTCACAATTCCAGTGAGTCAGAAGTTTACATACTCTAAGTTGACTGTGCCTTTAAACAGCTTGGAATATTCCAGAAGATTATGTGATGGCTTTAGAAGCTTCTGATAGGCTAATTGACATCATTTGAGTCAATTGGAGGTGTACCTGTGGATGAATTTCAAGGCCTACCTTCCATCACAAAGCCCTGACCTCAATCCCATAGAACATTTGTGGGCAGAACTGTATTATGTTCTGTATGATGTCATGCTTCATGTTTTGTGTGGACCCCAGGAAGAGTAGCTGCTTCTTTTGCAACAGCTAATGGGGATACTAATAAAATACCAAATACTATATGATGCAACTTCCTAGCCTGGGTGCCAGTCTGTTTCTTGCTCTCTTGCCAACTCCTTTTGGAATTGTTATGCCGATTACATTTGGCTTGACAATGACAATGTAGTAGGCTATAGCACAAACAGGTCTAGGACCACACTTGAGCATTTCCTGTGATTGTGTGGAAGTCGGTCTTTATTTTTCTTACTCAGATGAAGAAGAATGACTGACAGTGTAACCTATGACTCCTGGGTTATTCTTGGCTCCTATCTATGTATCTCAATATGGTGAAAAAGTGAAGACAACCGTCCCCCACCACCCCACTCCCTCCACACACACACACATGCGCATGCGAGCACACACATGCACACAAATACAGGCACGTACTGGCACACAAACAAGCATGCACACACACACTCTCACACAAACACATATACGTGAACACATACAGGCACGTCTGCACACACACATGCATGTATACACACACATATGCATGCAAACACACACATACACACACTCACACACACATAAAGACATCACAGTCTGCCCCGACATGGATAGAGAAGACATGATAGATGAAGGATAGGGATGAGAAGACAGACAGACAGCGCTAATGGGGAAAGGATGTTCCCAGGCTATTTGGTTCATCCCTGTAGCTCAGAGCTTTCTAATCGTTCCTGTTCCACGAAAGGAGGGCGAGAGAGTAGGAGCGCCAGGTTAAGGGGAAGGAGATGACTCGTTAGGTTGGCCTGGTTGTTCTCTCCCAGATGTGCTCCCATTATACCTCTCTCTCTGTGTCAGGAGGTAAGAACAGGTGAGGCAAGGTGATAATCGTCAATAATGATTTACAATGCCATACCATCATTGTAAATAAAAATGTGTTCTTAAAACTGAGAGGAGAGGTGAGGACAGGAGAGGACAGGAGAGGAGGATATGGGGAGACGATAGGAGAGAACAGGATAAGAAATGATGAGGAGAGGATGTGAAGAGGAAAAGAGCTAGGACAGGAGAAGAGGGGTGAGGAGAATGAAAAAGCATTCAGTCCTGGAGGAGAATGAAATGCATTCCTGAGACCACCGGGACCCCTGAAACGAGGGGGCTTAGGTGGGTCACACAAAGCCCAGGCAAGGGTTTCTGGGGCTGGGACTGCCTCGACTAATCCTACCTTCATTGGGTCCAGGTGGTGGAGGTCTGGGGGAGGTTGGTGGTGGATCGATGGGGCGATTGGGAGGCCTCTTTGTGAAACATTGGGTGTGTCTTTCTTCTTCTCTCTCGCTCTCTCTCTCTCACTCTCCCTCTCTCTATTTAAAATGCTGAATTTAACAGCTAATCTAAAATGACTGACTATAATGGAGGAACAGCAGGTTGATTTCCCTAGGAATCAGGAACTGTTCTTCAACGTGAACAAATTGACATTTTAGATGCCATGTACTGCTAATATCTTTATACACAACCCACCAATATAAACTGTTAAGGCTTCAACACATCTATTCAACTACAGCCAATGAATTATCAGACTCAGACCAACTGTTCGGAACATGTTGAATTGGGACCAACTACGAACAACGACATTATGTCCAGTGGCGACCAATTGAGAGCACACACTGGGCAGATGCTTTCAAGAAAGGACAGCCTCACAAGTCACAACTTCCAAAGTAACTGACTGAAAAGTCTAGCAGGGGAGTGTGTGTTCTCAGCACATCAAGAAATTCAATTTGAAACGGGGATTCCTGGCTCAGATTGTTGACCTAACCCAGATCAAAAGCACTGCTGCAGTATTGGTATTGGCCCTCTGTGTGGAAGAGGAAGCTCCTAGTGTGTGTGTGTGTGTGTGTGTGTGTGTGTGTGTGTGTGTGTGTGTGTGTGTGTGTGTGTGTGTGTGTGTGTGTGTGTGTGTGTGTGTGTGTGTGTGTGTGTGTGTGTGTGTTGTGTGTGTGTGTGTGTGTGTGTCTGTAGGTGTGTGTCTGTGTGTGTGTGTGTCTGTGTGTGCAGTGCATATGTGTGTTCGAACCCCCTGACCATAGACACATCACCTTGGCTGCAGCTGAAAGGATCCTTCAGCAATGGCCCTCCCTTCCAGCCTTCCTCCTCCACTTCCTCCTCGCTGCCCAAGTACCCAGGGATGGGCAGCTCTTCCTGGGCAAGACGCAGATGATTGTTCCCCTGTCTCAGCCCTCCAGGCCCCTTCCTCCCACCGGGCCCTCCTAGGCTGCAAATATGATGGTGTGTCCCTGTGAGTGCCCTTCTTGAGGAAGAGGAAGCCGAGCTAATCCCTCATCATCGGGAATAAGAGTACTGCCTCATTAACCCTTCGTCCTCCCTATTGTTCAGCTGATGCTTTTGACACACTATGGGTTTTTGGTTATTGAAGTACAGTATTAGGAAGTTGTTGTGCATTAAACCGGTCTGTTAATGCCAAATAATACAGTCAGTCCACCCTCAAAACATTAGCTTACTAGGGATTGTTTAATTATGCAGCGTACTATCTATAGCAGTGGTCACCAACCGGTCGATCGTGATCTCCAAGGCATTACCAGTCAATCACCAAACATTTCTGTAAAAAACCCAACGATAAAGCCTTACGTTCCAATTATTAAAAAAATGTCAAGCCGTTGGCGGTAGGTGCACTTAACTCAGCAGCCCTAGTGCCGGAAGGCAAAGTGTTCCAATTTTGAACCATTTCATGTGTCTGAAGGTAGAACTCCGCCTACCCCGGCAGGCCCAGAGAGCAAATCAAGTTTCAACTATAGGTCTATCACTAGCCAATCAGATAGTTCACATCACAGTGTCTGCACAGTTTCCTTGAGCCATATACTGTAAAAATAAACCTCGAACGCACAGCGAAGTTGATACTGTGAGATTTTAAATATTTTAAAGCCATGACTAGAGAGCACCTCAATGAATACAGCAAAGAGCTGCTGATTTATGAGTAAGTTCATGTTCAAGTTGTTATTCAGCACTGTCAAAACTTTGTTCAACACTTTTATAAGCCATAAAATGTGCACTCACGCTACAACCAGCACAGCTGCAATGAATGAGTATAGCAAAGTGCACCAATAAGCTTGTGTTGTTATTGTTAGCGGCTCTTTTTAATATCAAGGAATATTTGATAGGAGTAACAACATGAATTGGTGCATCAGCCAAAAATAATGCAGCGCGACTTGAGTTTCGCCATCAGCTGGAAGACTGGGTCCCCTTTTCACAGCGGAGGGAGAGTGGAGGGACGTTGAATAGGGTGAGAGACAGCCTCACTGCTGCTCCCTTCCTCCCCTCTGACTGACCATCAGATGCAGGCCATCAGTACAGTAAAAAAAAAAAAAAAAACATTATTATGCTCAGTCAGCTGTGCCTCAAGTAATTAAACAAATAATCTATTTGTACTGTAATCGTACTGTATACAACTTTAAAAACATTTTTTCAAAAGGATCTGAAAATAACAACATTGGCAGGGAAATTCAAGTATAGTGATAATGTATTGGGCC
Organism: Brachymystax lenok tsinlingensis; assembly: GCA_030435695.1. Classification (NCBI taxonomy): domain Eukaryota; kingdom Metazoa; phylum Chordata; class Actinopteri; order Salmoniformes; family Salmonidae; genus Brachymystax; species Brachymystax lenok. The sequence goes on from JAGFMH010000015.1 coordinate 83,032, forward strand.
TATAGCCTACTGCACAAACTTTTTTAATTGGTTAATGTCGCATAGGCTTATGTTTTTTAAGTAATGTTTTTAAAAGAATCTGAGCGGTAGATCTCGGCTTGCATTTTGACTCAGAAAGTGATCTTGACTCAGAAAATATCACGTATTTAGCTGCTATTTGTCTGCTATTGATACAATTTTTATAAAAATGACAGATCAAATAGCCTAACAATGTGGAAAAAAGTAGTAAGCATGAGGATAACTACACAAATGGCCTGCAATATTCAAAGTGAATTAAATCAAACTTTTTATTTTAACAGGTAAGTTGACTGAGAACACATTCTCATTTACAGCAACGACCTGGGGAATAGTTACAGGGGAGAGGAGAGGAGATGAATGAGCCAATTGTAAGCTGGGGATGATTAGGTGACTGTGATGATGTGAGGGCCAAATTGGGAATGTAGCAAGGACACCAGGGTTAACACCCCTACTCTTACGATAAATGCCATGGGATCTTCAGTGACCACAGAGAGTCAGGACACCCGTTTAACATCCCATCCAAAAGACAGCACCCTACACAGGGCAATGGTGAAGGTAGGAAACAACAACTCCACTACGCTGATCCTCAACAAAGGGGCCCCACAAGGGTGCGTGCTCAGCCCCCTCCTGTACTCCCTTTTCACCCATGACTGCGTGGCCACGCACGCCTCCAACTCAATCATCAAGTTTGCAGACGACACAAAGGTAGTAGGTCTGATTACCAACAATGACGAGCCATACTACAGGCAGGAGTTGAGGGCCCTGGCGGAGTGGTGCCAGGAAAATAACCTCTCCCTCAATGTCAACAAAACAAAGGAGCTGATCGTGGACTTCCGGAGACAGCAGAGGGAGTACGCCCCATCGACAGGGCCACTGTGGAGAAGGTGAAAAGCTTCAAGTTCCTCGGCGTACACATCACTGACAATCTGAAATGGTCCACAGACAACCTCAGGAGGCTGAATAAATGTGGCTTGGCCCCTAAGACCCTCACAAACTTTTACAGACGCACAATTGAAAGCATCCTGTCAGGCTGTATCATCGCCTAGTACAGCAACTGCACCACCCGCAACTGCAGGGCTCTCCAGAGGGTGGTGTGGTTTGCCCAACGCATCACCAGATCAAAATTTATCTAACAGCTGGAGGGCTGCTAGGTTGGCATCCTCAAAACATTCCGCTACTGTTGGGCCCGTGAGCAAGGCCCTTATTCCCACAACATGCTCTCCATCCAGTGGCGCTGCTTGAACCTGTGCTCGTCTCAGCTGTATGTGGTCTGCTGTTTGGGGGGTTGAGAACAGAGCAGAAGACGATGTTTTTGTTGTTCACTGTAACTATTGGACAAAGTGTATTGTAGTGTCACTTTTGTATTGTAAAGAAGTCAGCCAGAGTTGAAGTGGGCCATCATTCAAACAAAGAGATGCCTGCCTGGCCAACAGTGCATATTTCCAAACTATATTTGCATATAATGACAATAAATGCTAAAAAAAACATGTCTATTTGCCTATTATTTAATTAAGCAATTAGGCACAAGAGGCAGTGCTGTATCATGAATACAGTCACAGGTAAATGGCGCAGTAGCGTAATTCATGATACAGCATTGCCTCGCATGCTTTATTGCTTTTATAAAACTTTATTGACATATTTAAAATAGCAATGAATTACATGTAGTTGCTATGCAAAAGGACTGGTTGTCCATTTTAAACAAAACGGTTGATATGCAGGCTGGATAGCTAACGTTCTTGTCATTTGCTAGCTAGCTAGGTAGCAAAGTAACAAACTTCAGGTATCTCAGTCAGGTCAAACACTGAACCTGGAATGACAGTACACTAGCTGAATTTTTGTTTGTTTGAGCTTTTTTTTCTATTGCCATTTACTTGGATATGTCCATGATAATAACGTTGATGCGTGATTTTGACTGGCTCAGAAAAAGTTGTCTCGTCTCATCTGGGCACAGTTCACTCTATGTATGGTACTACAGAGATCTAAATAAATGTGAAACATTGTTTCTGAGGTCTGACAGGCAGACAGCAAGGCTTATATTAACCCCCACTGTACCAAACTAAATACTAGGAAATAATGTGCGAGTTGGGATAAATAAATACCAGAGACGATTCAGACAGCAACATCAACATGATATTCTTATGGAGGCGCAATGATAAATTTCAGATGGAACTGTTAGCAGGCATAGGTGTGTCTGTACCAATACAACACGACTTGGAACGCTGCTTGTCCAATCAGCATCCTGATTGGACAAGGTCTTTGAAAGCCAAGTTAACAAACAGATTACCAACCATTTAGAATCCCACCGTACCTTCTCCGCTATGCAATCTGGTTTCAGAGCTGGTCATGGGTGCACCTCAGCCACATTCAAGGTCCTAAAGACATCATAACCGCCATCGATAATAGACATTACTGTGCAGCCGTATTCATTGATCTGGCCAAGGCTTTCGACTCTGTCAATCACCACATCCTTATCGGCAGAATCGACAGCCTTGGTGTCTCAAATGATTGCCTCGCATGGTTCACCAACTACTTCTCCGATAGAGTTCAGTGTGTCAAATCGGAGGGCCTGTTGTCCGGGCCTCTGGCAGTCTCTAGGGGGGTGCCACAGGGTTCAATTCTTGGGCCGACTCTCTTCTCTGTATACATCAATGATGTCGCTCTTGCTGCTGGTGAGTCTCTGATCCACCTCTACGCAGATGACACCATTCTGTATACTTCTGGCCCTTCTTTGGACACTGTGTTAACTACCCTCCAGACGAGCTTCAATGCCATACAACTCTCCTTCCATGGCCTCCAACTGCTCTTAAACGCAAGTAAAACTAAATGCATGCTCTTCAACCGATCGCTGCCCGCACCTGCATCACTACTCTGGATGGTTCTGTCTTAGATTATGTTGACAACTACAAATACCTAGGTGTCTGGTTGGACTGTAAACTCTCCTTCCAGACTCACATGAAACATCTCCAATCCAAAATTAAATCTAGAATTGGCTTCCTATTTCGCAACAAAGCATCCTTCACTCATGCTGCCAAACACACCCTCGTAAAACTGACCATCCTACTGATCCTCGACTTCGGTGAAGTCACATCATCACAAAATAGCCTCCAATACTCTACTCAACAAATTGGATGCAGTCTATCACAGTGCCATCCGTTTTGTCACCAAAGCCCCATATACCACCCACCACTGCGACCTGTACGCTCTCGTTGGCTGGCCCTCGCTCGTCGCCATACCCACTGGCTCCAGGTCATCTACAAGTCACTGCTAGGTAAAGCCCCGCCTTATCTCAGCTCGCTGGTCACCATAGCAGCACCCACCTGTAGCACGCGCTCCAGCAGGTATATCTCACTGGTCACCCCCGAAGCCAATTCCTCCTTTGGCCGACTTTCCTTCCAGGTCTCTGCTGCCAATGACTGGAACGAACTACAAAAATCTCTGAAACTTATCTCCTTCACCAGCTTTAAGCACCAGCTGTCAGAGCAGCTCACAGACCCCTGCACCTGTATATAGCCCATCTGTAAATAGCCCAACCAACTACCTCATCCCCTACTGTATTTATTTATCTTACCTCATTTGCACTCTTTGTATATAGATTCGTTTTTCTACTGTATAATTGACTGTATGTTATAGTTGACTGCTTTGCTTTGCTTTATCTTGGCCAGGTCGCAGTTGTAAATGAGAACTTGTTCTCAACTTGCCTACCTGGTTAAATAAAGGTGAAATAAATCAAATAAATAAAAATCCAGGATCCAAAAAGGTGTTCCACGACATGTTAGCGAGGTGAAACTAACCTTCCAAGGTGTTACATTATTTTCCAGAACACGCATAGAGCCCCGAGTTGAATATCCCTTTTATACCGTGGATAGAATTTAACACGTTTACCGTTAGAAATGTGTTCACTTGCAGGTAGAAATGTGTTCAACATTCACTGAAGTATCTAGCAAGTTTACAAGATAGCAACAGTAGTTGCCTTGGTAACCAAACAAACAGACTATAGAACTTTTAAGGGTTCCATATATGAAGCAAGCTATATAAACATTTTTGGCACTGTTGTAGCCTCGACCACTGTGTTTGTTCACCGATATCCCTTATATTTTCAATCAGTTACATTTTATTTTTTTGTCACATTCCTAAAGCCCAAGAAACAAACACTTAGCTTGCTAGAACATATGGAAATTAAAAAGGTTTATGGATGACTTTTTAGAGGGTTACTGTGTCCAGTATGCCAGTGGTCTGTGTGTCTGCGTGTGGGAAATAGGCTGTGGGAAATATACTGCAACATTCCGGGCCTCACACTCATGGAAACCAAGGACACGATTTATTTTCCCTCTCTCTCCACATACTCACAGCACCCAATGCACAGCCTTGTTAAACACACAAAAATAGCTCACAGTTTACACTCAAATCATTGCTATAGTCTTCATTTTAAAAGGATTGTTAACGAGAATACCCTCTAAACCTTTACATAAACACACAACTCGCTAACACCCTTTACGTATACTCCTCACATTTTCTCTATAGACAAACAATATGCTTCTGTGTATTTGTAGTTCTCTAAAACAAAAGGGCGAAAGCGCTTCCTCATTTGATCCAAGTGCGTCTGAAGTCCATTAAACACAGTAAAAAACGGAATCCCCCCCATACATTTCAGTAATTTTGCAGATGCTCTTATCAAGAGCAACTAACGTTTGTTGTTTTGTACTGTTCCTCTGTGGGAATCAAACCCACAACTTCATGCATTACCAACTCAGGCACACAGGACCATCTTCAACCCTCCCTCAAACACTTGCCAACCTTCCAGTGTCTGGAGTCTGTTAAACTGTCTTTTGAACCCAGACTCAAAACACTCAAGATAGGGCAAGGTAATTAGTTTTACACAAACACATGCACACACACACATGCACACACATGCAGGCAAGCATACACAAGCACACACATGCACAAAAACACACATACTCTCTCACTTTCTCACACGCACACACACACATGCAGACACACAGACACACAGACACACAGACACACAGCTCCCCAGGGATTCCCTTTGGAACACACAGTCTATTCTAAAATGATCCATGGTGAAAACCCCCATCAACCAGAAAAGATCCCCTACAGCTTCTGTAGTCATATGATACAATGTTTGTGAGTGGTGTGTGTATTGAGGTGTGTGTGTGTGTGTGTGTCTGTCTGTCTGTGTCTATCTTCTCTCTATTTGAATGGGTCACAAGGTGTGTAAGGTGATCCAGCCATTGGCTACCTGCTTAGCCCCCCGCCTGCAGCTACAGACTGTTTGTCTGGGCCCGTCCAGGCCAGGACACACACATACACACCAGGAACAGGATGAAAAACACAGAAAATCCCTCTGTTTAGGCTCAGGTTGACGTTTATTGTCATGTGTCTTGCCCTGGAGGCTGAACTGAGTGCTTTCCGCTAGATGGGCCAGATGAAAATTCATGAAAACAAAAATGTTAATTTAAGGTTAGGGTTAGGCATTAGGCATGGGTGGTGAATGTTAGGGTTAAGTTTAGGGTTAGGCTTAACATTCTATGACTTTGTGGCTGTGCCAGCTAGTGACCACTCTGCAGAGCTCCATCCAGTACATGAGTAATTTCAATAAATGACAATCTGCTGTTTTGGATGGGGAACACACACTCTCTAACACACACACACCCCACGCTCACCTCTGCCCTGACCCGCTTCTTGCCAGAGCGGTGTAGCGTGGCAGTGTATCCCAAGCAGCCCAGGTGCAAAAAAGACTTCAGAGATTCAGATAAAAAATTTTAGCCTCTCTCTCCAAGAACCCTAAAGTACATCAGGAGGTGGTAAGCAAAAACATCATGCCCAGTGAAACTCTATTCTGGAGCATTCAACTTGGCCATTAATCCCGTTTCTAAAAGCCGGAGTCCATGACAGGCCCTGCTGTCAAATCGATGAACCCTGGCTGTGGGTCAAGTTGTTGTTTTCATTTTTGACCCCCACCCACAGTGCACTGCCCTGTCCAAGAGAGGCAGTAGGTCACCTTTTAGCTGTGGCTGTCCAATTTTGTTTTGCTATGTTTCTCAAAGAGGTTTAACTGGTTTAACTAGTTATAGGTTGCCAGATTTCCATTGATATTAACGTCAGTTAAACCATTCCGAACAGTAAAGCAGAAGGGGGGCACTCCTGGCAACCCAATGGACAGCAGCAGTTTGCTGAGCTGCAGGCAGAGGTTCAAAGTGTATTTGGAACGTCTCAGTGTCATAAACACATGCACACACACACACAAACACATAAACAAACACACACATTGGCGCACACACAAGCACAAATGAAATACACACGGTATACACACACTTTGGCACATGTTTAAAGGACCCAGCTATCCAAATCGCACCCAGTATCATGGGGTTTGTGAGGCTTCAGTCCAAAAGAAGCCAAACCAACAGCCAAAGAACATAGAAGTGGTGAATAAGAGGAAGGCATTGTGGGGTGTGTATATGTGTGTGTGCGTGCGCATGCGTGTGTCAGGGTTCACAGGGATGCAGAATCACACACAGGGAGGTACAGTGCAGTAGGTCATGAGTGTGTGTGTGGGCCATCGTTCTGACTGGCCCTGAATAGTTCAATAATAATGTGAATTCTTGATGTGGTGGAGCTTGTCATGAGAACGTGGTAGGCTAGCTCTGTCAGCTGCTCTTCGTCAAGGTGAACCAACCCTCTTTTCTTTCTTCCTCCACTTTCCCTTCCACTGCCCTTTCTCTGCACTCTTCTTTTCTCCTCCACCCTCCACCTTCTCGTACCTCTTTCATTTCTTCCCCACCTTTTCAACTCTTCTTCACCTCCTTTCCCTTCTCATCGCCTCCACCTTTTACATTTGACATTTCAGTCATTTATCCAGTGCATACTTAAAAAATATATGACAATTTCCCTTCACTTTTTCCTTTTCTCTGTTCCTCGTCTTTGACGTCCCATAACCGCGTGTGTGTGTGACATAGAGCCTCTTCTCACCAAACCACATGACACTTTCCCCCTTTTTTTTAGACATGTTCTCTTTCTTCTCTTACCTTAATTTGTCTTATTGTACCCATTGCCCTCTCTGCCCTCTAGCATCTTCCCTTGGGTCCATACACTATCTCCGGCCAACACTTGAACTTTGATCGTTTGATCTGGCCTGTTTGATGTGTTGGGCATCGGCCCACTGCACTGATTCCAGGGTGGCCATGGTGCGGAGGTTGGAATGGGGTATGGTGGTGATGGTAAGGCGAGGGCAAAGCTGGAGGGGAAGGATGGGCCATGTTCCCAGAGGATGTGTAGCTTCTCACGGTGGGCTGAGGTTGAGGCTTGGGGGAAAAGAAGAGACTGGAGTTGGCACAGTAAGTGCCCACTCTGCCATAACCCCATAATGACACTGAGCCAGTTCCACTTCATCTCACACATCCTCTCCCAAAGAATGGCACTGCTCTGCCGTGACAGGGCAAACCACTGTAGGGGTAACATGGAGTATATCAGGGTCCTATTTATCAGGGCACATACACGTTTTGAAACAACCTGTAACAGAAAACAAAAATGAGCGTTTCTTATTGGATTTTGGTGCTGAACAAGACCCATGCAGAGCTGCTTTGTCCAACTGGCTGGCTGGAGGCTTCTCACTGGGCACGCATGTCAGTTCAACATCTAGTTTTGACATACATTTGGTTGAGTTATCAACTAACGTGAATTCATTGTGAAATCAACAAATAAATTCACCATGTCATTGGATTTAGGTTAACAGTTGGGTAAAAAAATGATTAAATGCCCTTATATTGATGACTTTTGAAAATCCAATCAGTTTTCCACATTGATTCAACATCAAACAGATTTTTTGTTGTTGAAATTACTTTGAAACAATGTTGATTCAACCAGTTTTTGTCTAAAACATCTATAATGGTTTTTTGAAAATGTGGAGTAGTTTATGAAGAATCCAATTGAATCCCTTTTTTAGATTTAAATTTAACTCTGCAAAATTTGACAAATGTGCAAGGCGTGTGAAGACTTTCACTTGGCACTGTACTTAGCTGCAGTGGTGCAAAAGTACTTCAGAGTATCGTGTCTTCTAGTAACTTTGAGGGCATTTCAAAGGATTCCATTTGTCTTTCTCGACACAGTAGCTGTCAGTATTTCAAACAACCTCAAAGTCTACCACTATGAACATTTCCGAGTATACAGTATCTGAGTAATTTCTTCAACACAGCTTGTAGAGTAACTAACGCAATACAGGCGTGGCTTTTTGTGTCTATGTCTGCCCGTTGAAAAATATCACATTTTTGAGCTATACTTCATTATCTTTTCTTCTTCCATGTCTGGGATTGCTGTCCCCCATGATCATGTTCTTTGGGAGACCGCCAAAGGAGGGAAAAGAAGGCAGCAGTTGCCTCTGTGGTTTTCGGTCAAGCATTCTCTCACACGGCATTCCAGACAGATCTTCTTACATCTACATATTTTTACAGATGTTTTTAAATCTCTCCTGTTCTATACTTTAGGAGGCAACATACAACAACTTTGCAAAACATACCAAGAAGACAGCCACAACTCACTCTATTTGTGCCGTCATTGTAAATAAGAATTTGTTCTTAACTGACTTGCCTAGTTAAATAAAGGTTAAATAAAAAATTCAAATACCTCCCTAAACGTGAAGTGCAGCTCAGTTGCCAGTCACGCCGAAACACTGTCAGTCACGAAGAGTGAACAAGTCATTATAGTGATCCAAGGTCAGCAGCATGCCAATAGGGTATATTGATATAGCAGTGTTCTTTTGCTCTCTGTCTACAGTGGAACGTTATGCCGCAAGTGTCTTATTTGACGGATGCTGTTTCCGTCAAGTGGTTATGTCCAATATCTGTGGTAATAACATGTTTTTGTGGAGAGAATTATGTCCCTATAAAACCGTTACTAAGTGTTCCTACTTTCTATAAACAGATACATCTGATTGATTACCAGTTAAAGTAAGGACAAACATGTTTTTAAGGAATAAAACACTCTTCAGATGCATAACTCTTTTCCACCAATCACAACACGAAACTCAACTGGATATAATCTTTTCACATATATTTTTGCTATACATTTTAGCAATGCAGGAGAAAGTTGTTTTAATATAACCTAGAACCCTGGTAAACAGTTTCAACTAAAGAGGAAACTTCCGTCTTGGAAGGAATACCGTGCTGCAGGCGACAAATCTGTCAGAAATTCGAACTGCGTAATCAAGCAGGATAGTAGGTTCCTCTTACCGAATAATAGCTGCAATCAACAGTTATGAAGAGGCACATTAATAATAAATGAGTTCAATCATTGCAAAACATTTTCTAAATAAACTCAAATTATCCAAATTATTGATTTAAATCTAAAGAATGCCTCTAAATAATGACAGCCACCAAGCTAAGTGCTAACTAGCTAACTGTAACTTGGTTAGTCAAGCTAATTTGCTGACTGCTAACCAGCTAACCTCTAGCTAGTTAAGCCAAAATAACTAGCCAACTGCTAACTAGCTAGAGTAACCAAGCTAACCAGCTGCTATCTAGATTAGGGGCAATGTTTGAGGTTATTACAGTAGCCTAACAATAATTAAATATAAAGTATGGAAAAGTTCTCGTACCTTGTGGTACAGGCATCTCCTAGTGAATAAATCATGTATTGTGCTAATACCAATAAATACCAGTGTGCCACAGATCCAGGGGAAAGGGGTTTCCGTTTTGAAATAAATGTATGGTGTGTTAATGTTGAGAAATGCCATTAGATTGGCAAGATAGAAAATAACATTTCACCTGCAGGGTAAGTGAAAAATGTGGCCTCTTCAGCTTTAAGGTTAGTAGCCTCTCTATGGTATGGTTGGAATTCTCCCTCAACAGAACCTTGAGGACCACAAGGTCTGGGTAGATATATAGTTCTTAACACTTCCATTTAAGAGATAACACGTGAGTGAGACAGAGGTTTTGCTGTCCCATGTTGATTCCAATGTTTCCCAAAGTCGTGTCAAGTTGGGTGGTGGACCATTGTTGATACACACGGAAAACACCCAGCAGCAGTTCTTGACACAATCCGGTGCACCTAGCACCTACTACCCCATTCAAAGGCACTTAATGGCACATCAAATCATTATTTAACCTGTTTCGTCCCATTCATCTACACTGATTGAAGTGGACTTAACAAGTGACATCAATAAGGGATCAGCGCTTTCACCTGGATTCACCTGGTCAGTCTATGTCATGGAAATGGCAGGCGTTCTTAATGTTTTTTATACTCAGTGTATGTCGAGAATACAGTATATCCAATTTGGTTTAAGAAGATTAGGAGCTTAGGCCCCAGTTCTCCATATCTGAATAATCTACAGGCTAGGAGGTGCAATGCTTTGTGTGGGATAATGCGCTATTGCTCTAAGGACACTGACTTTTTGCTATACTTTAATAATTGATTGGACGTAGATATGGCTTTTCCTGTGCTCAAAGCACTTTACACTCTTTACTCTCAGATTACGCATAAAATCTCCCTATTCAAAACAAAGTCTCAACGTGTCCTTCCAGTTTCCCTTGTCTTGAAGGGTCCTATCAATTTGTTGGAGACAGTCGGAGGACAGTGAGATCCTATTGTGTATGATGCCATCCATCTTGTTGAAGAGGCCATGAAAGAGCCAGAAGGGAAGTGGGACGTCAGTGTAAATCTAGCACGGTGCTGTGCTGGGGCCTTCTTGGAGCCAGAATGGCCCCAGGATTTATGAGCCGCTGATCCCCATTTCTCTTGGCCAGGGCTAGTCGCGATCTGCACTCTGTCATGGCAAAGCCAAGGAGCAGCCAAAGTTTTCCTGCAGCCGCGCTGTTGTCGTCACCTTCTCAGAGAGAAGAGAGGGATTGAGGGATCCTCTTTCTGTTTGTTTCTGCTTCCCTCTCTCTCTCGGATTCGATGGCAAAAAGTAATTTAATCTTTAGTTACAGGTTTTGGTTTATCCATTTATGTTTTGAGGTTGGACTTTAGCACGTATAGCACTTTAGCACATTGGTGTCACCTAGGGCCTCGGGAGTATTGTTACACCTGTGCTGGCTTGTCCAGCTCGTTAGTCAGAAGGTGCTTCACCTGTGCTTCACCTGTGCCATTTAATAATGGCTGGCCCAGTGCTCCAGTTGTCTTGATAGATGCGGAGGGTTGTCTTTCCCATATTTACAAAAACGTTATTTCTCTCAGATTTTGTGCACAACAATTTGCAGTTTTGTCACACAACAGTTTTTGAGGGAGCTTTCAATTGGAATGCTGACTGCAGGAATGTCCACCAAAGCTGTTACCAGAGAATTGAATGCTCGTTTCTCTACCATAAGGTGGCCTCCAATGTTGTTTTAGAGAATTTGGCAGTACGTCCAACCGGTCTCACAACCGCAGATCACGTCTAACCAGCCGAGGACCTCCACATCTGGCTTCTTCACCTGCGGGATTATCTGAGGCTAGCCACCCAGACATCTGATGAAACTGGGTTTTGCACAACCGAAGAATTTTTGCACAAACTGTCAGAAACCGTCTCTGTGAGATCTGGTCACTGACCCCCTGCAGTACCCCCAGAGTTCTGCAGACCACACTTTGAGAACCCCTGTCTTAGACTAATAACATGTTTGATGATAAAATGATAAGCAAAACACTGAGATGCACTTTGCCTCTGCTGTTCTGACAATCTGCAGATTTGTAAAGAATCTTAACACGTTAGATCATTTATTTTGGTACTGTCCATATGTAGCTTGTTTTTGGTCACAGGTCCAGGAATGTCTGAAGACATGCAACATTTACCTGCATCTAACACCGCAGATAGCAATACTGGGTGATTTGAAAAGTCATAGCCAATCGATCAATAATATAATACTTTTAGCAACAAAAATGTATCTCTAATTTACAATCAGTAGAAATTAGAATATAAAAAATATGAAATATATTTTGATTTGTTTAACAGTTTTTTGGTGTTATTTCATAGTTTGATGTCTTCACTATTATTCTACACTGTAGAAAATTGTAAAAAGAAAGAAAAACCCTGGAATGAGTGTGTCCAAACTTTTAACTTGTACTGTATATATAAATATTTTTTTATATATTAAATACGAGGGATTGGAAAGGATGCAGACAATTACATTGATGGAAGCCACAATCTATCTGCAATATTAAAGCTGATCTACCCCTTAAAAAAATTGTGTTAAGACACTGAAGTAATCTTCTGGCAACGAGACCACATGACTGTTTGCCTCTGTAATACAACAAGTTGTTATAAAAACAACAATAGGTCTGTCTTCAGAGTGTTTTTGTCTGTCTGTGTGTCTCCTCTCTATTTACCAAGGGTGCTGACTGTCTTGAGTATGTGTGTGCATGTGTGTGTTTGCTGTCAGATTTTTCCTCCACCCAGTCAAATCAAATAAATAACAGAGCCTATAATGGCCAATGTTTTAGCAGTGAATGCTTTAGCTGTTGTGCTAGTCCTCCACAACATGAAGTCCTGGTAAATACCATAGTACTCTGCAGGTGCACATGCAGAGTTATTCATTTTGTTCTCATCCTCGGATGTGTTCGGTTGCATAGCGGTCTCTTTCCGAACAGACACACTCTGACAGAACGATGACGGGCTGTTCTTTTAAAGAGGACATTGTCACTTTCAGTGGTGCACAGTCTTCGTTGTGTCTGTGGTTTCGGGAGTGAAGTGAGCTCATTCATAGAATAGAATGAGAAGGGAGGAGTTTGAATTTCCATCTAATGAATAGAGAAAGAAGTAAGTGAAGGGGTTGCTGAAAAGCAGTATTTCAATACAAGTTGTGAACAGAAAACTATCTTCCTTGTGCAGCTGTTTAAATGCATTTTCTCTAATAGTTAGACTGTCAAAAGACTCACTGTTATTACCTATATAAATAGACTGTCAAAAGACTCACTGTTATTACCTATACAAATAGACTGACAAAAGACTCAATGTTATTACCTATACAAATAGATTGTCAAAAGACTCACTGTTATTACCTATACAAATAGACTGACAAAAGACTCAATGTTATTACCTATACAAATAGACTGACATAAGACTCAATGTTATTACCTATACAAATAGACTGTCAAAAGACTCACTGTTATTACCTATACAAATAGACTGACAAAAGACTCAATGTTATTACCTATACAAATAGACTGTCAAAAGACTCACTGTTATTACCTATACAAATAGACTGACAAAAGACTCAATGTTATTACCTATACAAATAGACTGTCAAAAGACTCACTGTTATTACCTATACAAATAGACTGTCAAAAGACTCACTGTTATTACCTATACAAATAGACTGTCAAAAGACTCAATGTTATTACCTATACAAATAGACTGTCAAAAGACTCAATGTTATTACCTATACAAATAGACTGTCAAAAGACTCACTGTTATTACCTATACAAATAGACTGACAAAAGACTCAATGTTATTACCTATACAAATAGACTGTCAAGAGACTCACTGTTATTACCTATACAAATAGACTGACAAAAGACTCAATGTTATTACCTATACAAATAGACTGACATGAGACTCAATGTTATTACCTATACAAATAGACTGTCAAAAGAATCACTGTTATTACCTATACAAATAGACTGACATAAGACTCAATGTTATTACCTATACAAATAGACTGTCAAAAGACTCAATGTTATTACCTATACAAATAGACTGACAAAAGACTCAATGTTATTACCTATACAAATAGACTGACATAAGACTCAATGTTATTACCTATACAAATAGACTGACAAAAGACTCAATGTTATTACCTATACAAATAGACTGACAAAAGACTCAATGTTATTACCTATACAAATAGACTGACATAAGACTCAATGTTATTACCTATACACATAGACTGACAAAATTCAACATGCAAAGCTAGTCCAATAATGCCACACCGCGATTGGATCCATGCCTCTGGGTAGCCACATTTTTCTGTTTTCACTTGTGGCTTTAGCTGACAATCATTTTAAACATTTCTAAAATAAAGTTAACATTAGCGCAAGAGACTGTAGTATTCGCTGTTGATAGAGAGATGACTGGAATGCATTTCTCCCAGAAGGAAAGGGTGTGGGTGTCATTACTCCAAACATTACTCTGTATCGCTCTGAAAACACTAATTATGGTTGACATATTTGGACTGTACACGTGGGGGTGGAGGCCAGGGGGATGTGGATCACTAGCCAACAGCAACGCTCCTACTGTATCTTGCAGAGGTGTTATGACTTTTTTGTCACTCTCCAGAGATGATTTCCCTTTATTTTTTCAGGATAATCTCTATCTCGATCTCGCTCTGGCCCCACTAGTCTCTCTTGCTCTCCCTCTGACTCTCTGCATATCTCTCCCTCTCCACTCTCACTGTGTGTTTTCCTCTCTCTCTCTCTCTCTCTCTCTCTCTCTCTCTCTCTCTCTCTCTCTCTCTCATTCTCTGTCTGTCTGTCTGTCCACTGACAGTCCACTGACATCTTTCTCATTTCATTCTCTCGTTTTTACCCCTCTTACATTTTTCTCTCGGAATCCCTCTCTCTTTCTTCTACACTTCTGCACCCACATGATGCCCAGCCAGCGTCAACTTTCTGCTTCTCCCTCTGTTTATCTCTCGCTCTCTCCATCTCTCTACACTTTCTTCTGCTGACTATAACATGCAGAGCACCCACTATGTACCAAGTGAGTGCATTGTTTTGCTGTCTGAACTTCACCACCCATTCCAGCCCACTGAGCTTATGATTCTGTCACCCAGACTGGACAGACATACAAACAGGGCCTGTGGGACAGGAAGGGGCCGAATGAGGGGATAGGGGTAGAGGACAAATACAACTCCCTGATAGGATGTCCTTTCAACACCAGCCAGAGAGGGCGAGAGAGAGGGAGAAGAGGAGGCAGATAGAGGGAGGGAGAGAAGATAGGAAATCACAACTGCACAACACCCTGTTGGGAAAGAGATGGTTACTGTAGCGCTTTGCCAACAACCAGAGAGGGAAACTGACTGGGGCAACACTAGCAGGCAGCCAGAACATTATAATGTTGCAACTCATCTGGATGGGGAAAGACAACTGTGGCGGTCTGGGTTGTATGAGTTGCCTGAGACCGCAGCAATCACGATGATAGTTAGCCATTCCATGCTAGCTGTTTATGTTGTTTTGACAAAAGACCCAGAAAGCTAATTTGCATGTTACTGGCTACCATGGCTAGCCCAGCTATGCCAGACCTTCCCAGAGTGTGAATAAGGTGAGGTATTACAGGAATGTGTGTGTGCATGCATGTGTGTGTCTGTGAGCGCGAAAGAGAGAGCTATGCTTAATAGAGTATGTTGGTCTTGTTGACAAGCCTCCTCACCTAATGACAGCCCAGGCTGTTAGCTCAGATCTCTCTCTCTCTCTCTCTCTCTCTCTCTCTCTCTCTCTCTCTCTCTCTCTCTCGCTCGCTCTCTCTACAGTAAGTCTGGCTCTTAGCTTCACAGAAAACTGCTGAGCAGAAACGGATATGAGCCTAATTGGGTCCTTAGGTACCCCCCTCTTGGCGCACCACTCTCCCAAGATCTGCACAAAAGTTTGAGAATTTAGACCAGTTACTAAAGCCTACATGGACCATTTTTGTTGATGTATACAGTACTATTTCAAAACAGAAAAAAGTTCTAAGTAGCACTTTATTTTACAATACAGTCAGTATGCACTTTGGGCATGTGTAGACATAACTCCTATGGGTCCATATTGGGTCCAGATTCCAACAGGGATCAAATGAATCCAGAAAAAGCGAATTGAAGTATTAAAACAACCCGGGAGAGTGTACAGCCATAACTCAATCATGGGCGCTTCCGGAACACCATATCCATTACAACAATACCACAGTCATTTTGGATGCGCACACAAACACATGCACACATAGACATTATCACAATATCATGATACAGTGTCCACATGAAGCCAGAAAGAAAGTATAGCCTGGCCCTGTAAAGATCAGAGTCTGATGTTTCTGTAAAGGACACATTACATATAATAATACATTACAGGACTGGCATTAAGCAGAAGGCTGTGTTACTATAGTCACTCTAGTGTCCACAGTGTCCAACAGTTTCCACCCTGAGATTTGAAAGATGGGAGTTCGATCCCCTGCCGAGTCATACCAAAGACTGTAAAAATGGGAGCCAATATGTCTCTGCTTGGCAATCAGCATTAAGGAGATAAATTGGGGGTAAGGCCCTGCGATAGACTAGTGTCCTGTTCAGGGGGTGTACTTGTACATCAAGCTGCCTCATGCTACAGGTAACAGGAGATTGGCTACTATGAGCCATTCCAGCTTGCACAAGCCAAGGCTCGTGCAAGGCTACTTACTTACAGTGACAGAGCCCAAACTCATAAACTCACTGAGAAACAGATACAGGATGGAATCATGTACAAGCAAGCCCACACACACAGACAGAAACATGCATAGAGAGACACATAGACACACACACACACACAAATGTGCCTACACAGTCAACTCCAATTTCTTCAACTTTTCCTTAATCCCTCAATCAGCCAAGTACAATGCTACATGGCCAGAAGGATTTGCTATAGAAACACCTTTTGGTCGCTGTCCTACTGTATACTTTGTGGTTCCACTCAGGCTTGTGAATATCCAGCCTTGCATTGTGGCGTTGGGACACAACCGGCCATGCAAATTCAACCCAGTCTCCAGCTGAAAACGTGCCCTGGGCAAAACTTTGCAGGCGAGCGAAAACGTCCTGTCTGACCTTGAACAATATGACGGCACACAGTCAATCATGAAGATGATCCCTGCATAGCACTTTCTCAATCAGCACCTTACGGGAACCATTGACAGCGTTCTAATGTTCACGAGCGTGGTATCAGGCTTACGGGAGCATTGAGGGAATGTTTCTCTGAGGCCCCTCCATTCAGCTGACTCAGCCCACAAAAGCCCTGTATGACTGGCTGATTGGTTGCCTGAATGCTATCATCTCCCATATAGGTTGTGTGGTTAAAGATCAACACTTTTGCTAATGCATTGGTCGCTGTGGGAAGCCTGTCATTTGGAGGTCTGAGCACTTAATGGCGTTGGATCTGATTCTGGATTTTGCAGGGGCTCTAGGGCTGAGAGGAATGCCTCATGTTTTTTGATGACAATCAAAAAAGTCTGATTGTTTTCAGTCTCCACAGTAATCTGAAAGTTGTTTTCTTTGCATTGGGTGCGATTGTGTGCTCCATGTTCTACAGAGAAATGTTCTACTTTCAGACTAATGTTCATGTCTGTCTGTCTGTTTGTCTGTCGGCCTCTCTTCTCTCAATTCAATTCAATTCAAGGGGATTAATTGGCATGGGAAACATATGCTTACATTGCCAAAGCAAGTGAAATGGATAAACAATAAAAAGTGAAAAGTAAATATTACGCTCACACAAGTTCCAAAATAATAGAGATATTTCAAGTGTCATATTATGTCTATATAAAGTGTTGTAACGACGTGCAAATAGTTAGAGTATTAAAGGGAAAAAAAACATACATACAGTTGAAGACGGAAGTTTACACACTCCTTAGCCAAATACATTTAAACTCAGTTTTTCACAATTCCTGACATTTAATCCTAGTAAGAATTTTCTGTCTTAGATCAGTTAGGATCACCACTTTATTTTAAGAATGTGAAATGTCAGAATAATAGTATAGAGAATTATTTATTTCAGCTTTTATTTCAGCTTTTATTTCTTTCATCACATTCCCAGTGGGTCAGAAGTTTAGCCTTCCACAAGGCTTCCAAAATAGGTTGGGTGAATTTTGGCCCTTTCCTCCTGACAGAGCTGGTGTAACTGAGTCAGGTTTGTAGGCCTCCTTGCTCACACTTGCTTTTTCAGTTCTGCCCACAAATTTTCTATAGGATTTAGCTCAGGGCTTTGTGATGGCCACTCCAATACCTTGACTTTGTTGTCCTTAAGCCATTTTGCCACAACTTTGGAAGTATGCTTGGGGTCATTGTCCATTTGGAAGACCCATTTGCGACCAAGCTTTAACTTCCTGACTGATGTCTTGAGATTTTGCTTCAATATATCCACATTATTTTCCTGCCTCATGATGCCATCTATTTTGTGAAGTGCACCAGTCCCTCCTGCAGCAAAGCACCCCCACAACATGATGCTGCCACCCCCGTGCTTCACGGTTGGGATGGTGTTCTTCGGCTTGCAAGCCTCCCCCTTTTTCCTTCAAACATAACAATGGTCATTATTGCCAAACAGTTCTATTTTTGTTTCATTAGACGAGAGGACATTTCTCCAAAAAAGTAAGTGCCTAGTCTGGCTTTCTAATGGCGGTTTTGGAGCAGTGGCTTCTTCCTTGCTGAGCGGGCTTTCATGTTATGTCAATATAGGACTCATTTTACTGTGGATATAGATACTTTTGTACCTGTTTCCTCCAGCATCTTCACAAGGTCCTTTGCTGTTGTTCTGGTATTGATTTGCACTTTTCACACCAAAGTACGTTCATCTCTAGGAGACAGAACGCCTCCTTCCTGGGCGGTATGACGGCTGCGTGGTCCCATGGTGTTTATACTTGCTTACTATTGTTTGTACAGATGAACGTGGTACCTTCAGGCGTTTGGAAATTGCTCCCAAGGATGAACCAGACTTGTGGAGGTCTACAATTTTTTTCTGAGGTCTTGGCTGATTTCTTTAGATTTTCCCATCATGTCAAGCAAAGGTAGGCCTTGAAATACATCCACAGGTACACCTCCAATTGACTCAAATGGTGTCAATTACCCTATCAGAAGCTTCTAAAGCCATTACATCATTTTCTGGAATTTTCCAAGCTGTTTAAAGGCACAGTCAACTTAGTGTATGTAAACTTCTGACCCACTGGAATTGTTATACAGTGAGTTATAAGTGAAACAATCTGTCTGTAAACAAGTGTTGGAAAAATGACTCCAACCTAAGTGTATGTAAACTTCCGATTTCAACTGTATATCTTCTTATAAATCTGTTTGTTGCTAGGCAACTGTTTTATCTAGCTAGCAATGGCAATCATGTTAGCATATTTCTTACTGCGATTACTATTCTAAAATGTTCTTGGGTTTAAAATAATCAATACTGAAACTTTCAGATGACGTTTGTGAGTGAATTAAACATGTTCAATTGCTTTTTCTCTCACTGCCCTGAGTTGAAGACAAGGGTTTAGCTATCTTGGAATTAAGAACATTTCCAATAACTGTATTTTCAAGAGTCTAACTTCTTCTTAACCTTTTGCTTAAGGAGAAATATAAGAAATAGCGCAAGAACATTTCCAATGACCTTTTTGAGGAATAGCAACTTTTCTTAACTTCATTCTTGAGTCTATAGTTAAGGAAAAATGGCAGTTAAGAAGAAATGTCTTATTAATGAGAAGGTTTTGTGAATCTGGGCCACGCCTTCTTAGGGTACTCTTCTCCAGGTTCATCTCTCGGTAGTTGATGGCTTTGTTATAGAAGGTTTGGGAAGGACTTCCTTTTAGGTGGTTGTAGAATTTAACATCTCTTTTCTGGATTTTGATAATTAGCGGGTATGTTTAGGCAGAGGTATACTTTTTTTTGTGCTCTAGGGCAACACTGTCTAGATGCAATTTGTATTTGTGGTCCTGGCAACTGGACCTTTTTTGGAACACCATTATTTTTGTCTTACTGAGATTTGCTGTCAGGGCCCAGGTCTGATGGAATCTGTGCAGAAGGTCTAGGTGCTGCTGTAGTCCCTCCTTGGTTGGGGACAGAAGCACCAGATCATCAGCAAACAGTAGACATTTGACTTCAGATTCTAGTAGGGTGAGGCTGTTTGCTGTAGACTATTCTAATGCCTTTGACAATTCGTTGATATATATGTTGAAGATGGTGGGGCTTATGCTGCATCCCTGTCTCACCCCAGGGTCCTGTGTAAAGAAATGTGTGTTTTTTACCAATATTAACTGCACACTTGTTGTTTGTGTACATGGATTTTATAATGTCGTATTTGTTTTCCCCAACACCACTTTCCATCAATTTGTATAGCAGGGCCTCATGCCAAATTGAGTGAAAAGCTTTTTTGAAGTCAACAAAGCATGAGAAGACTTTGCCTTTGTTTTGGTTTGTTTGTTTGTTTGTTAAGTAGGGTGTGCAGGGTGAATACGTGGTCTGTCGTATGGTAATTTGATCTAAAGCCAATTTGACATTTGCTCAGTACATTGTTTTCACTGAGGAAATGTACAAGTCTGCTAATGATAGGATTTTCTCAAGGTTGCTGTTGCCGCAAATCCCACGGTAGTTATTGGGGTCAAATTTGTCTCCACTTTTGTGGATTTGGGTTATCAGTCATTGGTTCTAAATATTGGTGAAGATTCCAGAGCTGAGAATGATGTTAAAGAGTTTAAGTTTAGGCAATTGGAATTTGTGGTCTGTATATTTTATAATGTTATGTAGGATACCATCAACACCACAGGACTTTTTGGGTTGGAGAGTTTGTATTTTGTCCTATAGTTCATTCAAAGTAATTGGAGAATCCAGTTCGTTCCGGTAGTTTTTAATAGCTGATTCTAAGATTTTTTTATTCTCATGTATATGTTTTTGCTGTTTCTTCTTTGTTATAGAGCCAAAAAGATTAGAGAAGTGGTTTATCTACAAATCTCCGTTTTGGATAGATAACTCTTCGGGTTGTCTTTGTGTGTTCCAATTTTTCCTGAAGTGGTTAGATTCTACGGATTCTTTAATTACATTGAGCTGATATCTGACGTGCTGCACTCTCTCTCTCTCACACTCTCTCTTACGTAGCCTCTCTCTAGTCTCTACTGTAGCTCCCTGCAATAAGTGGTGGCGGCGGACAAAGCCTCGCCTTGTAGGCCAATATCTGTCTCTCTCTGCTAGGGGGTCACCATCTCTCTCTCTGTGCATCTGACCTCGATGCCAGTGCCCAGCAGGCCAGTACTTGAGAACCACTCGAAGAGGGGGATTCTAAAGAAAGCATGCCAGGATAAGAAACAAACCATCCCTTCAGTAAGCAACTGAAAACACTCAAAGCACCTAATGTGTTGAAGTTAATATAACTGGTGGTGTTTTCCTTCACTGGCAGTGATGATGAATAAACAACGTCTATGATGAGAGATAAAGCACATTGCCCCACAGTGAGGTTTCTCACTTGTTTGGGGTGATGTCATCACTGAATGATGACAATCAGTTTGCTGTAATTGATCTTGTCTCCATCCCAAATGGCACTCTATTCCTTTTATACTGCAGTACTTTTGAACCGAGCCCATAGGTCTCTGGTTAAATGTAGTACACTTTGTAGGAAATAGGGTGCCATTAGGGACAGAGACGATATATTTACAGCCAATCCTTGTCGTCATGGCACACTCCGGGTTGTTAAGTGTTGATGGGCCTTGTCACTGCTGGCAATACTGACAGTGACAGAGTGAGAGTGAGAGATTGTGTGTGTGTGTGTGTGTGTGTGTGTGTGTGTGTGTGTGTGTGTGTGTGTGTGTGTGTGTGTGTGTGTGTGTGTGTGTGTGTGTGTGTGTGTGTGCGTGTGCATACACATTATCGCTCATCAGGCTAACAGGGTCAGAGGAACTTTTAGTCAGAAGGTGTAACATAGACCTGGCATGATGTCCACTATCTACCATCATCCTTCTCTGTTAAACACTGCATTGATTAGAGCTGTGTTTACAGTATCTATAGAGCACCAGCTGGTATTGACTGACTGTTAAACACAATCCTATGTTATTTTCCATGAGAGCTACTCCACAACATTTGTGAAGCAGCAATGACAGCTTGGTAACAGATTTCCGTTTACATGGAGTCATGGACAATAAAGTTGTATTTATTCAACAGTGTAGTTTAACCGCTCAGGAAGTTTCTTAAAGGGTTCCCAAAAAACTCAAATAAACTATTTTAACGACACACATAGCATTATCGCTAACGAGCGACATTCCCATGCTATTTCCTCGCTAATCAAAGTGGTTTGGGGACTTTTTTCCTCTTTTGGTGAAAAAGAGAACTGATATGCCCTCGGTTTCATTTTGCACCCAATTGTAAACAGCTGTTGTCGTAAATACATTAAACGGGCATAAAAATCCAACCTTGCAGAGCACTCGACTCAGGTAATAACTTCCTTATGTTTTACATCGGATTCCACACAGGAATAGCAGAAACAAGAAAGAAACAAATCTTAGCTGGTTTCACTCAAAAGCAAGTTTGACGAAAACCATGCATGCATTCAGCACACAATGGAGTCTTTCGGTGTGTCCTTGTAGCCTAGTTTCCTGGTATGTAGGGGGAAATCCCACTGTGCCGCGGTAACTAGTAATGACTGCCCCAGCTGGAGGGGCCTCACAAGTGTAGCACACCTCATATGACATCAGAGCTGCCTGCTGCGTATGGTAGTAGCTACACCTATCCCTCTGATTAGATCTAACTAGATGGAATTTGACTGGATGGAATTTTCGCCATATTGCTTAAGCCTAGCGACACAAGTGCTCATAGGGCGTAGCAGCTAGTTTCAAGTATGTAAGCTACTGAGTATCAGGGTTGGGGTCAAATAAATTTCAGTTCTAGTCAATTTAGAAAGTAAAACAGATTCCAATTCCACATTTTCCTCATTGAAATGCATTGAAGGGAATTGAAATTGGAATTTCAGTGTACTTCCTAAACTGACTAAATGAAATGGAATTGACACCAACCCTATGGTGCTATGGGGACTGTGTAGTGGTCAAAGTTAAACTGTCAGGTTAAAGAGAGAGGCCGGGAATGTCCTTCATGAGGGATCGGGGACAGGAAGCCATATACATGTTTTCTTGGTTCCTCCCCAGCCCTCCTGTAACATGCTTCTTAGAAAGAAGGCTGTGGCCTGGGGTGCTATAGTGGATTATAGGAAACATTGGCAACCGCACCCATCCTCATGCCTCCACTCCCTCCACTCCCTCCACTCCCACCTCCCCTCCTCAAGCTCTGTTTATTGTGTTACAGGGCCTGTATGAAGGGCCTGTAAATAGCTTGTAGTGCGACACATACAGTACTGACACACACATACATACGCACACATACATTGTTTCATCATTAACTCACAGAAACACACACAGAGACCTACTGGATGAAGTACATGGTTTCTACTGTGCACACACACAGACACATACACGCGCATGCATGCAAACAAGCACGCATGCAAACACGCACACTGACAATGCTTAATCAGTTTAAATAAAGACGCTTAGCTAGTTGAGACCTCTTGAGACATAGCAGGCCCAGCAACTGGAAGTGCACACTCTAAACCAAAAGCACCGCTGGACGACCGAGAGAATAAAGAAAGAGAAGAGCTTTAGAGGGTTAAAGACAAAAAAGAGATTCAGTCTGTATTCAGATCAGCTTGCTTGAACACACAAAGGCAATATATGCTGTAGCCTATTTCATGATGACTTGTCCTTTGTCCTGTAAACAATATCAAACGTAAGTCAGTGATGTGTCACACAGGTCAAGATTCCCCCTTCCACTTGTCATAACTGGACGCCGGAGACATACCAAAGGTCAGAGTTCACATGCACCACCCTTGGTAGACCCCATAAAGAGAGGGACTGGTTACTTTGGCTGAAGACATTCTTCAGTGTGTAAACGTACAAGAATGTGTGATGAAGTGCTACATTTGGAATTCATTTAATTTTCACACTCCACCCTGTTCTTATATAAGAAGCCCTCGTAACTGCAGTGAGGGTTCACTGGATCGGAGCAGAAACATCTCGGGATCAGGCCTACTCAAGTTTTCCACTGACATAAAATGGTTGCAAGCAGTTCGTCTTGCTTTGCTCAGTTGTGACATGGGCCAGTCGACATATATAGCCTCTGTAATCCTTATGTCAAATGTGCACAGTTGTAAGAGCATGGTTTGTTACTGCTTCAAGGCACAAGTAGTATTGTTTTTTTGTATTCTGAGCCTCAGTACAGAAGTATCCAAAGTGCAAATGATGCTACTAGAGGATTTCATCACACAGTATGTCCATGGGTTTCCTTAAGTATTGTTATTTTATTTAAGGGTGCAGAGAGATTGTAGCTTCCATCAATGGAATTGTCTGCATTTCCAATCCCACCATATATTATTTTGTCAATTATACAGTGTCTTTGAAAAGTATTCAGTCCCCTTGACTTTTTCCAAATTTTGTTACTTTACAGCCTTATTCTAAAATTGATTAAATAAATAAAAATACTCAGCAATCTACCAAAATACCACAATGACAAAGAGAAAACAGGTTTCTAGAAATATTTGCAAATGTATTAAAAATAAAAAACTGAATTCAGAGCTCACGTGTATCCTGTTCCATTGATCATCCTAAAGATTTTTCTACATCTTGAATAGAGTACACCTGTGGTAAATTCAATTAATTGGGCATGATTTGGAAAGGCACACCTGTCTATAAGGTCCTAAAGTTGACTGTGCATGTCAGAGCAAATACCAAGCCAATAGGTTGAAGGAATTGTCCGTTGAGCTCCGAGACAGGATTGTGTTAAGGCACAAATCTGGGGAAGGGTACCAAAAGATTTCTGCAGCATTGAAGGCTCCCAAAAACATAGTGGCCTCCATCATTCTAAATGGAAGAAGTTTGGAACCACCAAGACTCTTCTTAGAGCTGGCCGCCAGGCCAAACTGAGCAATCGGGGTAGAAGGGCCTTGGTCAGGGAGGTGACTAAGAACCCAATGGTCACTCTGACAGAACTAGAGTTCCTCTGTGGAGATGGGAGAACCTTCCAGAAAGACAACGATCTCTGCAGCACTCCACCAATCAGGCCTTTACAGTAGAGTGGCCAGATGGAAGCCATTTCCCAGTAAAAAGCACATGACAGCCCACTTGGAGTTTGCCAAAGTCACCTAAAGACAAGATTCTCTGGTCTGATGAAACCAAGATTGAACTCTTTGGCCTGAATGCCAAGCTTCACGTCTGGAGGAAACATGGCACCATCCCTATGGTGAAGCATGGTGGTGGCTGCATCATGCTGTGTGGATGTTTGTCAGTGGCAGGGACTGGGAGACTAGTCAGGATTGAGGGAAAGATAAACAGAGCAAAGTACAGAGAGATCCTTAATGAAATCCTGCTCCAGAGCGCTCAGGACCTCAGACTGGGGCGAAGGTTCACCTTCCAACAGGAGAATGACCCTAAGCACATAGCCAAGACAACACAGGAGTGGCTTTGGGGCAAGTCTCTGAATGTCCTTGAGTGGCCCATCCAGAGCCCGGACTTTAACCCGAACGAACATCTCTGGAGAGACCTGAAAATAGCTGTGCAGCAACGCTCCCCATCCAAGCTGACAGAGTTTGAGAGGATCTGCATAGAAGAATGTGCCAAGCTTTTAGCGTCATACCCAAGAAGACTCGAGGCTGTAATCGATCCAAAGGTGCTTCAACAGAGTAATGAGTAAAGGGTTTGAATACTTATGTAAATGTCATATTTCATGTTTACATATAGATTTTCAAACGTTTCCGGTCACATCTTGTAGACTTGTTTACGTGCTGCTGTGCGGGTTTGTTGCTAACCTTACTTTGCTACCTGCCAACTTTACGGTTTTTACTTTTTAATTACCGTTGATATTTTCCGTTTTTTACCGTTTATATTTTTCGTTTTTCCCCTCGCTCAACTGTTTTCATTCAACTTTTTCAACCGGACGCTTTATCTGGACGTGGTTCGTCAGGAGCTCCACCAGCCGAAGCTAAGTAGTAACATTAACTTGATGCCTTCTAATTGCAGTCGCTGTACTCATAATATACAGGAGAACAATTGCCTTATGGCGAGGATAGGTGTGCTGCAAGCCCAGCTTCAGACGCAATCGTTAGGCAAGGGTAATTTAGGTGTAGGAAAGGATGAAACAGCGTCTGCGCCACCAGTAAGTACAGATAGTAGTTTAAATCCCCGCAGCCGGACAATTTTCTCATGGCTTCTGGAAGGAGATGCTGTAGGAATGTAGGAACATGTAGGAACGTTCAACCGGTTCTCTCCATTAAGCAACGGGTCGGAGTCAGAAACCGAGCCTTCTCTGGTCTCTACTCCTCCCGCTACGGGGTCTGAGATGCAGAAGCCTCCCACCGTTAGCTCTGACAAATTGAAAACTCTAGGTCATTGGCGACTTCATTACCCGCATTATTAGTCTTAAAACAAATCATCCAGCGATCATACACTGTTTACCAGGGGGTAGGGCTACCGCCGTTAAGGCAAATTTGAAGACAGTGCTGGCTCAAGTTAAAACTGGTGAGTGTAGAGAGTATAGGGATATTGTTATCCACGTCGGCACCAACGATGTTAGGATGAAACAGTCAGAGGTCACCAAGCGCAACATAGCTTCGGCGTGTAAATCAGCTAGAAAGATGTGTCGGCATCGAGTAATTGTCTCTGGCCCCCTTGTTGCACTGACATCGAATCGAATACAAAAAAATATTTCTGCTCAGTGTGAGTTGAACTTGAAAAACAATGTTATGTGAAATTAAATATGATTTGCCTTTGCAACACAAATAGCCGAGTTATGGATGTCTGGTCAATTAATTGGACCATGACTGAAACTGGAAAGGAGTCAAATGGGACTTTAAGTACAACATTAACATTATTTGTCTCAAGCAAAATAAAAACTATAGCAACCATCTTAAAAAACAAAATAATTTCCATAGTTGTTAAAACATCTAACAAAGGGATAGTGCGACATTTTGGAATCTGATACTTTTTTTCTACTTACCCATAGTCAGATGAACTCATGGATACCGTTTTTATGTCTGAGTGCAGTTTGAAGGAAGTTGGCACTAGCACTGGCATTAGCACAATGACTGGAAGTCTACAGGAACAGCTAGCATGTTAGTTGTTCGTTTAGACTTCCAGTCATTGCGTTAGTTGAATAAAAAAAATATTATAATAATCATAGTAGACTCAACAAATCTGTTTTTGCTGTGCACTGGGAGCTGAAAGGAGTAAGACAACACATGGCAAATTAACTTTAAACTTGATGATGGACTCTATAAAAACAGTTTGATAAGCTTTACTGAACTGGTTTCGCCGGATTATGGCCCGCCATGAGATCGAGCAAAAGAGTTGAGGGAGGAGCGCCCTTCTCAAATCGAACTGTAATTTGCCTTGTTGTCAAAAAGGCATTGTTCAGAAGCACACTATGTCTTTTCCATAACATTTACAATATGCTTAAAAAATATATACTAGTTGGGAAGACAAAATGAAGCACATGTGTTTTTATTACTAGCAAACAACACTTTCACATGTAAAAACCCTGAATCCTAAGTCCTTACTCCGAGTTTGAGACACGTCAATTTATTTTTAGCAGACTTCGCCGTTGGCTTTGAACAGGGTACCCGACTCACGCCCGGGAGGCAGCCCATTTTTAAAACTAACGCAATCACTTCTCACCAAACTCCGGGCACCTGGGCCAGCTTAATCGAATCCCCTCATTGGGTGACTTAATTGTGCATCACACAGTGCCCTGAGTGGGTGGAAATCTCACTTTAGGGCCAATGGAATGGTCTAAAATATGCAAACTCCACCCCCCGGGGCACCCGACGAAGCAAAATGAATGTTTTGATATTTGGATAAGAAGACAGTGCTGTTGTCGCGGAAATTATAATGATTTTACTGCGGTGCCATGTAATTTATTTAGGGCATGAACTGTAATTGTAAATAATGTCCATGTCATACCATACACATACATACCAGGGTTTGGAACTTGTTCAGAGAACAACACCGAAAAACGAAAATAATACATTTTTCAAGGAACAGAAACAAAACCTGCAACGAAAGCGATCCATACCGTTTGGGAACAGAACTGTTATTTTAAATGCGGTTAATAAGCCCTCACTCTGTCACTCAGAAACGTATTCCAGTGTCTGCCTGCTGCAAGCTGAAAATCTTTGGCCTTGCAAAAGCTTCGTGCCCCTCCCCCTTCCAAAGCATAGGCTACTGTACTGAAGTTACAAGCTTCAATCAGAAGATGGGGAGAGAGATTTTTTATTAGCTGTAGAAGAATGGATTAACTTTTTCAATACTAGGTAAGGATACTATAAGCCGAGTTATTACGTTTCACGTTGGATTTATTAACTAGAAAAAGCTAAGATGTGTTTTTAATTCTGGTGCCGCTTTGCACACACAAACCTGTTAGCTAGCTAGCTCAAAGGACATTTAATGTTCCTCCATAGAAGCTGCTGCTCTTAGGTATAATTCTGAGGACCTAATTCATATAATATATGTCATAACAAGATGAACAGCACTTCAAACCTCTTCCTTAACCCTCTCTCACTCTCTCCCCACTCGCAAAATTGAAGTTGCCTCTTGCTTCATAGGCTATACTTGTCTGTCCATATAAACAACTAGCTTGCCTGCTCTATCCACACTGATTGGTGAATTAATTGAATGAGTTAAATGTGAAAAAACATTTAATTTCACAGTTCAAAAAAGGAACAATATAAATTATATAATCGGGTACTTGTTTTGGGTTCGAACAGGTTCAGATCTGGTCCAACCACTGACCCATACACACGCATACTGAGAGACCACATATTGTCAGTGAGGCAGGGGCCACGTAAGGCTATGGCTTTTTTACTGAAAAAACAAATGTCAGTCGAGGGAGAGTTGGGTTGGACCACCATGGACCTTATTTGATCTCCCAGCATATGACCACCCATCTTATCTAGCCTTATCTTGGGGCTTGACAATCTCCAGATACAACACATCAGCAGCAAAGGATTTTTTTGTCACACACAAAGACACACACACGCGTTCCATTTATCACTGTCTGGCCAAAGGAGGTCCTTGAACTTTAGGAGTGAGGTTTTTTGTATAGCATGTAGTATTGGAGTGTGACAGCCCTGTCTCTAAGATGTCTTATCTATACCATGGGCCTTGTAAAACTGAAATACCAGAGGGATGTCAAATGGCTGAGTCATTACCTGGCCCCTCAGCGACCGTTTTGGCTCCAGTTCAGCCCAATGTGAGATGAACGATAAGGAGATCCCAATCTCTTTGCTGTCTCTGGCCTAGCGTGTGGCTCAAGTATAGTTCGTCCTCATTAAAGTGATATATCTTAGAGAGGGAAACCTGATATCTAGATTATATACCATTTTCCATTCCTTTGTCTATACATTTGACAATTTACCAATGGATTGTCCATAGGGAGACAGCTTGGGGGACAAAAGGTGGTAAGTAATGTATAATGTATACCTAATGTATGTGAAACAAAATCAATGTTTTTCCTGCCCTTGTAGAGTGTATGGTGTTCAAAACGTTCAACCTTAGCCTTAGTAAGGGTAAGAAAGAACACTAGAGTGATACTGGTTTAAGGCATTGAACGAAATGTAATATAATCCTGAATACGGGCTGTAACCACAAGCATGGCCGCGCGAACGTGTTTTGGGTCGGGGGTGATGACGGTGGGGCAGTGTGCTGAGTAGTGTTTTTCTCTGCTCTGCTAAGGAGTATTTTTCACCACTCATACAGGAGTATTAAAGCCCTGGTTCACACATTTCGTGGAAGAATAGTTGTTGCAGCACCCCTACTTCTATGATCACAAGCTGGCGTTCCCAAAAGTGACCTATGGCTGCTTGCCTATTCCAAATGGCCAATCACCATACACAATACATGCACATTACACATGACATCAAATGACTGCATGGTTGTGCCAAAGCAGCATTTTCACGCCCCTTCCTCACAGTGCTATTACATGGTGACATAATTTTGTCTTACAGCATGTGTGTTTTATTTGTGGTCCATTTTAAGTTTTCTGAGCCAGGATTGAGAATCAACCACGGATGTTTGGTTAGAGTGACTTTCCATTGGATTTTCTTTCTTCTCCTAAACCCACACTGCTGATGCAGCTCTTTGGATTTTGCAGTCACATGCTCTGTGTTTGCTAACTTTGCTATTTAGTGGCCTAGTGTAGTGGGACCCTGGCCAGCAGTGGGCAAGACGCCTCTTGAAACGTTCTCTTTGAGCGTTTCTGGCTGAATTGTAAAGTAATAACTGAAAGCAATGGAAGCTGAGCCCTTCAGCTAAAAAACTGGTCTCCTGTTTGGAAGAGCAACCAGAGTGCAAGGGAGGACAATGAATGCGTAGATCTTTTGGAGGCATAGGGTTCCCCTTGGGGACAATTTTGAGTCAAATGCTGGAGCTATTTCTATCCTTCCTACTGAATTCAATGGTAACGGTACTGTTACGGTTTGACTGCCTTGAGAGTCATAAACTCAGCAAAAAAAGAAATGTCCATTTTTCAGGACCCTGTCTTTCAAATACAATTCGTAAAAATCCAAATAACTTCACAGATCTTCATTGTAAAGGGTTTAAACACTGTTTCCCATGCTTGTTCAATGAACTATAAAAAATGTATGAACATGCACCTGTGGAACGGTCGTTAAGACACTATCAGCTTACGGACGGTAGGCAATTAAGGTCACAGTTATGAAAACTTAGGACACTAAAGAGGCCTTTCTACTGACTCTAAAAAACAACAAAAGAAAGATGCCCATTGTCCCTGCTCATCTGTGTGAACGTGCCTTAGGCATGCTGCAAGGAGGCATGAGGACTGCAGATGTGGCCAGAGCAATAAATTGTAATGTCCGTACTGTGAGATGATTAAGACAGCGCTACAGGGAGACATGACGGACAGCTGATCGTCCTCACAGTGGTAGACCACGTGTAACACCTGCACAGGATCGGTACATCCGAACATCACACCAGCGGGACAGGTACAGGATGGCAACATCTGCCCAAGTTACACCAGGAACGCACAATCCCTCCATCAGTGCTCAGACTGTCCGCAATAGGCTGAGAGAGGCTGGACTGAGGGCTTGTAGGTCTGTTGTAAGGTAGGTCCTCACCAGACATCACCAGCAACAATGTCGTCTATGGGCACAAACCCACCGTCGCTGGACCAGACAGGACTGGCAAAAAGTGTTCTTCACTGACGAGTCGCGGTTTTGTCTCTCCAGGGGTGATGGTCGGATTCACGTTTATTGTCGAAGGAATGAGGGTTACACCGAGGACTGTACTCTGGAGCGGGATCGATTTGGAGGTGGAGGGTCCGTCATGATCTGGGGCGGTGTGTCACAGCATCATTGGACTGAGCTTGTTGTCATTGCAGGCAATCTCAACGCTGTGCGTTACAGGAAAGACATCCCTCATGTGGATCCCTTCCTGCAGGCTCATCCTGACATGACCCTCCAGCATAATGCCACCAGCCATACTGCTCGTTCTGTGAGTGATTTCCTGCAAGACAGGAATGTCAGTGACCTGCAATGGCCAGCGAAGAGCCCGGATCTCAATCCTATTGAGCATGTCTGAGAACTGTTGGATCAGAGGGTGAGGGTTAGGGCCATTCCCCCCAGAAATGTCAGGGAACTTGCAGGTGCCTTGGTGGAAGAGTGGGGTAACATCTCACACCAAGAACTGGAAAATCTGGTGCAATCCATGAGGAGAGGATGCACTGCAGTACTTAATGCAGCTGGTGGCCACACCAGATACTGACTGTTACTTTTGATTTGTACCCCTTTGTCAGGGACACATTATTCAATTTCTGTTAGTCACATGTCTGTGGAACTTGTTCAGTTTATGTCTCCGTTGTTGAATCTTGTTATGTTCATACAAATATTTACACATGTTAAGTTTGCTGAAAATAAGCACAGTTGACAGTGAGAGGATGTTTATAAGGTTGTGTTTTATTGCTTTAGACAAGATATTTATCTTAGGGTTAAGGTTAGGGTTAAGTTTAGGAGTTAGGTTAAGGTGAGGGTTAGGGAAAGGGAAATTGTTAGTTAACATGCTAAGTAGTTGCAAAGTAGCTAAAAAAGTAGTAAGTAGTTGAAAAGCTTCTAATGAGGTAAAATGCTAAAGTTGTCCGTGATGAGGTTCCAAATCTCAACCTTTTGGGTTGATAGACGTTTGCATTAAAGGCTAACCCATTCACCTCGACCAACCACCCTACTTTAGCTTTTGACTTAAGTAACCATCTGTCTTATTTAACCATACCAAACGTAACATATCATATTAATTTGAGTGTCCCGGATGTACGTTCTGATGTCAGCTCTGAAGCCGGCTCTGCTTTCACTCCTGCCTTGTTTTTGTTTGTACATCGGGCTGGAGGACGTGTTATTGTATGGCTAGTAGGAAACACTCACCAAGGTATCTTCTAACAAGACCCAAGTTTTCCAACCCAGCTTGGAATAACAGACAAAGCCCAATTCCATGTAGTCTCCCACCGCCCGTCCATGACCCCCCTACCTGGTTCCTTTAACCTAGGCCTTAAGCCTCGGGCCTGGCACGCTGCTCCCTTCACCTCCACTTCCTGGCCCCAACAACAAGATCTTATTTGTGTTTTTCTGTCTGGAGGGGGAACTGAGAGTGAAGACATTTAATGTCAGACCCAGGTGTGACTCTCATGAAATCCTAACCCTAACCCTCCATTCTCTTTCCAAGAAAAGTAACATACTATACACAGGGGTATTCAACTCTGACCCTACGAGGTCCCGAGCCTGCTGGTTTTCTGTTCTACCTGAAAGTTAATTGCACCTACCTGGTGTCCAAGTCTAAATCAGTCCCTGGTTAGAGGGGAACAATGAAAGAAAAGAGTGGAACTGGCTTTGAGGTCCAGAGTTGAGTTTGCAGCAGGCAGGTTATGGCCACTCAATGCGGATGTTATGTTTGCTCTCTAAATCACATGAAGGACACCCCCCGACACGCACACTGGAATGGGTTGCACACACACAAACATTTGATCAGAGGCCATGACTCTGCCTTTAGCTTTTTTAACAGTCTGAGTGCCCCAACCTCAGTGAACCTCTCAACCTCTGATGAGAGAATGTTATTGTTTCAGCCCCTAGTCAACAAGGCCGTAGGGGCTCTCCAAAAAAATTGTAAACCCCATAACTCAATGGGGCGACTCGCCAAAACCCCTTGACCAAGGTGCTTAACCTCAATTAAGGTCCTGGTATCCAGGCATGTCAATAGGCTCTGTCTGTGGAATGTTAAAACCAAGGCGAACCTGCAAAGCGAGCCGGAGACCATAGTCATGCAATAATCTAATATCACACTAATGCAGGCGGCGGTGGAAGCTGGCCGAGAAAGGGATTGTTGTTTAATTTCTCGAGATAATCAAATTGCGCTAGGAGGACTAGTTCGGCATTCCTTACCATATCTCCAGACCTAACCTCGAGATCTCTTACAAACCATCATCCAGACCCCCAGAGACCTCCAGCAGGCCTGCACCACATCTTCTGACCCAGTTCTGAACAGGTGTTTTGGGGTGGGTTGTAGTGAGGGCTTTGTTGAGGCTGTGTGGGTGAATACTGATAGAGGGCTACAAAATGTATTTGGGTGAAACATTCATATTAGCATTAGCAAATGGGCTTGGGACCCGTGTGATGTGTTTTTATTGAGGACACAATGTACTTGGCGGTCAGTTGCGTTGTACAGTAAGTGTGTACTGGTGCAGTGAAAGGATATTGGCTGGTCATGTGTAGTAGTATTACTTCATGGTTGATTTGTATTTGCGTGAAGGGATTATGTGGTTTTATGCACCTGTTGCTTAGTCTTGTGGTCAACAACGGGGAGTTGTGCAATGCTAAACCAAGATACTTGACTGTGACTGCTTAACTTGCAAGCAGTATTCAATATCAAAATAGTATAACTAATAAAATATACAAATAAAACAAATAAATGAGAAATAAGAAATTAGAGAGGAAGCTATATTCAGGGTCAGTGCCAGTACCAGAATTACAGTGTGCAGGGATACTGGAGTATTTGAGGTAGATATGTACATGTACGCAGGGAATAATAGTATAGTAAACAGTATGGCAGAAGCATAAGTGGTGGGTGGGTGTATGGTGGTGGTGGTGGTGAGTGTGTGTATGTAAGTGTGTGGGTGTTAGTCTAAGTGTGTGGAAGTTAGTGTGGGTGTGAGTGTGTGTCGGTGTAAGTGTAAGTGCGTGGGTGTTAGTGTGAGCGTGTGGGTGTAAGTGTCAGTGTAGGTATGATAGGCGGATATACACAGAACAAAAATATAAACGCAACATGTAAAGTGTTGGTCCTATGTTTCATGAGCTGAAATAAACGATCCCAGAAATGTTCTATAATTACAAAGAGTTTATGTCTCTCAAAGTTGTTTATTTTATTTATTGAACCTTTATTTAACTAGGCAAGTCAGTTAAGAACAAATTCTCATTTACAATGACGGCCTACCAAAAGGCAAAAGGCCTCCTGCGGGGACGGGGCTGGGATTAAAAATTTAAATAAATGAATTAAAAATATAGGACAAAACACACATCACGACAAGAGAGACAACACTACATAAAGAGACTTAAGACAACAACATAGCATGGCAGCAACACATGACAACAAAATGGTAGCAACACAACACAGTAGCAGCACAATGGTACAAAAATTATTGCGCAAAGCCAACAGCACAAAGGGCAAGAAGGTAGAGGCAACAATACACAAAGCAGCCACAACTGTCAGTAAGAGTGTCCATGAATGAGTCTTTGAATGAAGAAAATGAGATAAAACTGTCCAGTTTGAGTGTTTGTTGCAGCTCGTTCCAGTCGGTACCTGCAGCGAACTGAAAAGACCAGCGACCCGGGGATGTGTGTGCTTAGGGGACCTTTAACAGAATGTTACTGGTTTAGATCCCTGTTAGTGAGCATTTCTCCTTTGCCAAGATGATCCATCCACCTGACAGGTGTGGGATATCAAGAATCTAATTAAACAGCAAGATCATTACACATGTGCACCTTGTGCTGGGGACAATAAAACGCCACTCTAAACTAATCCAATCCGTAAGGGGTTGGATTTATTGCACCCATTACTGAGATGGTTGTTTCAGTTTAGGTGGTTTAGGTAGTCTTAGTTGTTAAGTCCTTCACCATAGCAGTCATTCTGAGTGCAGGTTGTGGATATCTTCCCTCTGGCTGGATATCTTCCCTCTGGCTGGATTCTAATAGGAATTACTAATCACTTCACTAACCAGCGTATTGTGACTTGAAGGTCTTATGTGGCCCATAAACCAGAATTTTCAGACCAGAATGCCAAGAATAACTAGGCCATAACTAAAGGCCTTATTAAATGTATAATATATGGTCATAAGGGTAATTGAAACACATTCACTTAGGCAGTCAATTTGTTAAGGCTTCAGGAATAGATGTTATTGAATGCAACAACCATGTCTCTATCACTAATAAACACAGTCATGGGTGTGTATCTCTTACATTCACTCAAAACGCATGCTCTGAAATATGCAAATATGGCTTTACACCCTACAGTGTTAAAATGACACCCCCAGTGTTGTGTTTAAAACCTAAACACCTTGTGCAGAATAAACGTGTTAATGTGTTTAAAAAGTGTTACAGCGAATAAACATGTTCTGGTGTTTACAGTCTAAACACTATGCCGCGTTTCCATTGAAATTCAAAATGCCTTGACCCATTTAAAAAGCGTTACAGAAAAGTGTTTAGTTATGTGTTCAGATCCTAAACACTTGGTTTTACAGTGTAGGTGTGAGGGGGAGCAGTAGTTGTTAGCCATTTAAAAGTATTATGGCCAGGAGATGGAAGCTGTTTAGGAGTCTGTTGGTCTGAGCCTTGATGCACCGGTACCGTCGGCCGGACAGGAGCATGGCGAACAGTCCATGTCTTGGGTGGCTGGAGTCTTAGACAATTTTTGGGCCTTTCTCAGACACCACCTGGCAGTGGTGGAAAAAGTACTCAATTGTCATACTTGAAAGTTACTCAAGTAAAAGTGAAAGTCACCCAGTAAAATACTACTTGAGTAAAAGTCTAAAAGTATTTGGTTCTAAATATACTTAAGTGAATGTAATTTCTAGAATTTACCCCTTTTTTTCAATTCTCGCCTAAAATGACATACCCAAACTTAACTGCCTGTAGCTCAGGACCTGAAGAAAGGATATGCATATGCTTGACACCATTTGAAAGGAAACACGTTGAAGTTTGTGGAAATGTGAGAAAATAAGACATTTCTGTATTTTTGTTGTACCATCTTTGCAATGCAAGAGAAATGCCATAATGTATTATTCCAGCCCAGGTGCAATTTAGATGTTGGCCACTAGATGACAGCAGTGTATGTGCAAAGGTTTAGACTGATCCAATGAACCATTGCATTCCTGTTCAAAATGTTGTATCAAGATTGCCCAAATGTGCCTAATTGGTTTATTATAACTGTGCACTCTCCTCAGACAATAACATAGTATTCTTTCACTGTAATGGCTACTGTAAATTGGACAGTGCAGTTAGACTAACAAGAATTTAAGCTTTCTGACAATATCAGACATGTCTATGTCCTGGGAAATGTTCTTGTTACTTACAACCTCATGCTAATCGCATTAGCCTACGTTAGCTCAACCGTCCCGTGGGGGACCCACCGATCCTGTAGAGGTTTTAATTAAGTATCAAAAGTAGAAGTATAAATCATTTCAAATTCCTTATATAAAGCAAACTAGACAGCACCATTGTCTTGTTTTTAAAATGTACGGATAGCCAGGGGTACGCTCCAACAGACATCATTTGCAAACAATGCATTTGTGTTTAGTAAGTCTGCCAGACCAGAGGCAGTACGGATGACCACGTGTTCTCTTGATAAGTGCATGAATTGGACACTTTTTATGTCCTGCTAAACACTCAACATCTTACAAGTACTTTTGGGTGTCAGGGAAAATGTATGGAGTAAAAAGTACATTATTTTCTTTAGGAATGTAGTGAAGTAAAAGTAAAATTGTTTCAGCCTCCTGAAGGAGAAAAGGCACTGCCATGCCTTCTTCACGACTGTGCTGGTGGGAGAGGACCATGTTAAGCCCTCAGTGATGTAGACACCAAGGAACTTGGTGTGTGTGTGCTTGTGTGGGTGCATTTGTGTGTGCTTGCGTGCATACCTGTGTATGTGTACATGCTTGCATGCATACCTGTATGTAAATGCATGCATGTGTATGTGTGTGTGCGCATATGTGTGTGTTGGTTCGTAGCCTGGTCTCGTGGTGAGACCGTTTAGACCTGGGCTCCAGGATCAGTGAGCAGTAGGAATCTGTGTTTGTTTGGCTTGTCTGGATCCGTCTCTTCCCAGCTCGGATCACTGGAGCATGGGATGGGAATTTGACCACCAGTTGGGTCTGTGGTCTGTACATGTTTCCCCGTCCATGGTCTTCCTGATCACTAGCGTTCCTGAGAATCCTATAGGATTCCATATAATGGGAACTGGGAATGCTGACTCTCGTCCTCATCTATCTTGCTTGTGCGGTATGTCAACACAAAGTGTTTATTCAACACAAACACACTCATGTACACACAGACACATGTACACAAACACATACACAAATACACACACGTACAAACACTCATGTACACAGACACACATGTACACACTAAAACAA
This sequence comes from Brachymystax lenok tsinlingensis, assembly GCA_030435695.1. NCBI lineage: Eukaryota > Metazoa > Chordata > Actinopteri > Salmoniformes > Salmonidae > Brachymystax > Brachymystax lenok. The sequence continues at coordinate 120,420 of JAGFMH010000015.1, forward strand.
ACACATACCTCCATCATCCATGTTGATGTTTTTGTGTATGGCCCCATGGCCCCATTGACTGTGTCAGTATTTGCACAGTGTAATGTATGGTCTTGCTGAAAGCTGTGGCATGGTGTGCTAGAGAAGAGAGTGGATGTTGACAGGACTGTACTCCTTGAGAAGAACCATGGTCTTACTTTGACTCTGAGAAGCAACTGGAACCTAAGAGATCAACACCCGTAACTCCTAACTTGAGATCAACACCCGTAACTCCTGAATTGAGATCAACACCCGTAACTCAGACTGTAAATCATGCTTTATGTCAATGGAAGATTTGCATGGACATTTGAATAATGCACACAGTTAACATCTGGTCCTCTCTCTGTCCCTACCCTATGTACTTCCATAGAGAGAGAGAGCATTATTATTTCCTACTCACATGTCTCCAGCCTATAGGCCAGCCTGCTTAGTCTGACCTCATTAAACTAGCTCCTAACCCCAATTAGCCCTCTTGGATGGAGGATGGGGTGTGGGAGTGGGTTTGTCCACTCTAATTCAAGGAGAGAGAGAGAGACCATTGTTTCAGAGGAACTCCAGACTGGGAGTAGTAGTCAGTCCCCCTCCTTCTCAGCCCTGAGCACATAAAATCCCCAGGAAGGATTATTAGCATTAAAGCGCCAGTCACAATAAATACAACATTAAATGGCCTCCCTCGATCGCCTCAGGGGAGCCCTGCCCAACGGCAAACTTTTAGGGCAAAATGCTGCAAGGGAATATTAGATTAGTGCTTTCCCCCTGGCGTGTTTGGAGGGCAGGGGGGTTGAGGGTAAGGGAGCTACATACCGTACTGACCACATCCGAGAAAGAGGAAATGTGTGAAGGGGTCAGAGACAGGGGAGCAGTGGTGAGGGGAAGAGCACGGGCCTGTATCCACAAAGCGTCTCAGAAAAAGTCTTAGGAATCCTGTTTTAAGACTATAAACACTCCCAGCTCGAGAGTAGGTTTTAGGATGATGTTAAGACACCTCCCAGACAAACTCTGAGCCAGGAGTAAAATCAACTCATAACAGTTTATCTCAGCTGGTGATCACAACAGTTTGAGGTACCGCAAAGGAAAGATAGTGATGATGCTCATTGACATTGCTGCAAATTGGGGATAAACCAGCTAGCATCGTCAGCTGTGAACTCTATAACACGCTTCAAACAACCACGGTGAATGTGACTTTTTTTTACAATTATCATCATTATTTAGACACACTCGTCATGCCCGTTTTAACAACTCTAAATCGCTTTGACACAGTAGGCATCAAGTCCCTTGCTGACAATGTTGCATACAACCTTTCATACAATGTTTGAAAGGCATAGCCACGGGAAGTATGGGTGCTGAGGGTGCTGCAGCATCACTTGAAAAATCTGAATAAAGAAAATATATTTAAACATTTTATTGTTTCACTAAAGTAGTGCACTGGGCCTTTACTAGTCCTGTATCAGCGGACCGATATCGTGCAAAAAGAAAATGTTTTCTTGCTCCCACCCTGTCGGTGAACAAAATCGCATCAGCCCCACCCCCAAACATCTTCCTGCAGCTATGTTGAAAGGTCTATAATTTAACATAATCAAAGTTAACATCAGCCCTAGATGCCTTTTTAATTGGCCAATTTATAGGCATGCACAATTTAGACATCGTTTTTTTAACAACGTGATGTTGCGCTCCAAATGGATAACTTGAAATGACATGATAATTAAATCATCAGAAGATTATTTATTAGCCTGGTGGATATTAAGTATTCATGCATAGCATGTGAAATGGGCCTAATGTGAAATCGTTGTCAAAAGCGCAAGAGATACTTTTGCATGTAGGTCTAGATTATTTATGGATTGATCATAGGCCTATAGAAATATCAAAACATTATTTGAACAACTCCAAAGCAATTGCATGTGACGCAGGAACCCCTAACTTGCTGCATTTTTCTATTATCAGGACACCTGCTGGTAACTCTTAACTGGTTAGGACAGCTCATGAGCATAGCCGCGTGAAGTAAGGTTGCTGAGGGTGTTGCAGCACCCCCTGAAAAATATAAATAAAAACAAAAGTAGTGCGCTGGGCTTTTTCTAGTCCTGTGTCAGCGGACCGATATAGCCATCTGTAGCGCTGTCCAAAAGAAAATCAGCATCGGTCATGATTACTTCAAGTTTAGATGGCTGGCTAGACTAACTACCAATTTAAAAAATTGTTAGCTGACATGGCTAATTTAGTCCTGTCAGTGACTGACATAACAAGAGTAAAATTGGTGAATAATGGACAACCAAATATCAAAATTGAGTATTCTAGTATTTTTACTGTCAATAGCAAATTGAGACCCCGACTGAGTTCCCCCACAAAAAAATCTGATTATGTTGCTTATGCCTGGAGCCGGCCCAGCCTGGTACTCTGCTAATGTCAGTAGTGTCTGTTCTAAAATGGATTAAATAAAACATTTTCCTCAGCAATCTACACACAATACCCCATGATGACAAAGTGAAAACAGTTTTTTAGACATTTTTGCTAATGTATTAAAAATGAAAAACAGATACCTTATTTACATAAATATTCAGACCATTTGTTAAGAGACTCGAAATTGAGCACAGGTGCATCCTGTTTGCATTGATCATCCTTGAGATGTTTCAACAACTTGTTTGGAGTCCACCTGTGGTAAATTCAATTTATTAGATATTTTCTGGAAAGGCACAAACCTGTCTATATAAGGTCCCACAGTTGACAGCGCATGTCAGAGCAAAAACCAAGCCATGAGATCGAAGGAATTGTCTGTAGAGCTCAGAGAAATGATTCTGTCGAGTCACAGATCTGGGGTACCAAAACATTTCTGCAGCATTGAAGATCCCCAAGAACACAGTGGCCTCCATCATTCTTAAATGGAAGTTTGCAACCACCAAGACTCTTCCTAGAACTGGCCACCCGGCCAAACTGAGAAATCGGGGGAGAAGGGCCTAGGTCAAGGAGGTGACCAAGAACCAGATGGTCACTCTGACAGAGCTCCAGAGTTCCTCTGTAGAGATCGGAGAACCTTCCAGAAAGACAACCATCTTTGCAGCATTACACCAATCAGGCCTTTATGGTAAAGTGGCCAGACAGAAGCCACTTCTCAGTAAAATGCACAACAGCCCGATGAAATTGAACTCTTTGGCCTGAATGCCAAGCGTCACGTCTGGAGGAAACCTGGCACCATCCCTACGGTGAAGCATGGGGGTGGCAGCATCATGCTGTGGGGATGTTTTTCAGCGGCAGGGACTGGGAGACTAATTGAGGGAAAGATAAACAGAGCAAAGTACAGAGAGATCCTTGATGAAAACCTGCTCCAGAGCGAAGGTTCACCTGGACAACTACCCTAAGCACACAGCCATGACAACGCAGGAGTGGCTTCGGGACAAGTCTCTGAATGTCCTTGAGTAGTTCTGTGTGTGCAGTTAAGGGTAAGGCGTGCTGCTGTGTTTTGAACCAGCTGCAGCTTTGCTAGGTCTTTCTTTGTTGCACCTGATTACTGCACCTGATTACTGCACCTGACAGTAATCAAGATGAGACAATATCCAAGCCTGAACATTTAGTATGGTTGATCTTTGTGTCAAAATCATACATGTGTCATATTTTTATAACAGACATACCTCTCCCCATCTTCACAACAACGTTTTCAAAATGACTTGATCCTGATAACTGACCATCCAATGTTACTCTTTGGAGTTCAGTTTCTTCAACTCATTCAATGGCCACACCCTTTATGCACAACTCCAGTTGAGGATTACGTCTAAGAGAATGCTTTGAACCAAATACAATGCTTTTGGTTTTAGATGTATTTAAGACCAGTTTATTGTTAATTACCTTTTCTGACACTGACTGTAACTCTTTTCTAAGACTCAGTGGCTGTAGGTGCTGATGTGTAGAGTGTGCAATCATCAGCATACATAGTGATTTTAGCTTCTTGTAAGACAAGGTGCAAATCATTTGTAAAAATAGAGAAGAGAAACTGCCCAAGGCAACTGCCCTGAGGGGTCCCGCAGTGTACATATCTGATGGTAGAGAAGCTTCCATTGAAGAATCCTCTCTGAGTTCTATTGGATAAGTAACTCTCCAACCATGTGATGGCAGGTGATGTAAAGCCATAAGTGAGATTTTTTTCAATAACAAATTATGATCAATAACATCAAAGATTGCACTGAAAAAAAGTAACGACAAGAGAAAAGCTGCATGTATCTAGTTATAGACAAGTTGACTAACAAATAGGCGACCAAAATGTTATAAGCAGAAAATTATAAGCAGAAACATAGCCTATCAAAAGTATTCAGACCCCTTGACTTTTTCCATATTTTGTTACGTTACAGCCTTATTCTAAAATTTATTAAATTGTTGTTTTTTTCTCATCAATCTACACATGATACCCCATAATGACAAATCAAAAACAGTTTTTTTGAAAAATGTAGAACTTAAATATCACATTTACATAAGTATTCAGACCCTTCACTCAGTACTTACAGCCTTGAGTCTTCTTAGGTATGACACTACACTCTTGGCACACCGGTATTTCTCCCATTCTTCTCTGCAGATCCTCTCAAGCTCTGTCAGGTTGGATTGGGTGCGTTGCTGCACAGCTATTTTCAGATCTCTCCAGAGATGTTCGATCAGGTTCAAGTCCGGCTCTGGCTGGGCCACTCAAGGAAGTCACTCCTGCATTGTCTTGGCTGTGTGCTTAGGGTCATTGTCCTGTTGGAAGGTGAATTGTCACCCCAGTCTGAGGTCCTGAGAGCGCTCTGAAACAGGTTTTCATCAATGATCTCTCTGTACTTTGCTCTGTTGATCTTTCCCTCGATATTGACTAGTCTCGCAGTCCTTGCTGCTGAAAAACATCCCTACAGCATGATGCTGCCACCGTAGGGATTGTGCCAGGTTTCCTCCAGACGTGACTCTTGACATTCAGGCCAAATAGATCAATCTTGCTTTCATCAGACCAGAGAATCTTGTTTCTCATGGTCTGAGAGTCCTTTAGGTGCCTTTGACAAACTCCAAATGGGCTGTCATGTGCCTTTTACTGAGGAGTGGCTTCCATCTGGCCACTCTACCATAAAGACTAGGAGGTTGTCCTTCTGGAAGGTTCTCCCATCTCCACGGATGAACTCTGGAGCTCTGTCAGAGTGACCATCGTCACCTCCCTGACCAAGGCCCTTCTCTCCTGATTGCTCAGTTTAGAGTCTTGGTGGTTACAAACTTCATCTATTTAAGAATGACGGAGGCCACTGTGTTCTTGGGTAATGCTGCAGATTTTTTTGTACCCTTCCCCAGATCTGTGACTTGACAAAATCCTGTCTCTACGGACAATTCCTTCGACCTCATGGCTTGGTTTTTGCTCTGACATGCACTGTCAACTGTGGGACCTTATATAGACAGATGTGTGTCATTCCAAATCATGTCCAACCAATTGAATTTACCACAAGTGGACTCCAATCAAGTTGTAGAAACATCTCAAGGATGATCAATGGAAACAGCATGCCCCTGAGCTCAAACAGGGTGCATGTTTTGGAGTATTTTTATTCTGTACAAGATTCCTTCTTTTCACTCTGTCATTTAGGTTAGTATTGTGGAGTAACTACAATGTTGTTGATCAAGCCTCCGTTTTCTCCTATCACAGCCATCAAACTCTGTAACTGTTTTAAAGTCACGATTGGCCTCATGATGAAATCCCTGAGTGGTTTCCTTCCTCTTCGGCAACTGAGTTGTAGTGACTGGGTGTATTGATACACCATCCAAAGTGTAATTAATAACTTCCCCATGCTCAAAGGAAAATTCAATGTCTGATTTTTTTTACCCATGTACTAATAGGTTCCCTACTTTGCAAGGCATTGGAAAACCTCCCTGGTCTTTGTGGTTGAATCTGTGTTTGTAATTCACTGCTCGACTTAAGGAACTTACAGATAATTGTGTGAGTGGGATACAGAGATGAGGTAGTCATTCAAAAATCATGTTAAACACTATTATCGCACACAGAGTGAGTCCATGCATTTTCTTATGTGACTTGTTAAGCACATTTTTACTCCTGAACATATTTAGGCTGGCCATAACAAAGGTGTTGAATATTTATTGACTCAAGACATTTCAGCTTTTCATTTTTCATTTGTAACCCAATTTCTTTTAACATAATTCCACTTTGACAATATGGGGTGTTTTGTGTAGACCAGTGGCACAGTACTTCAATGTAATCAATTTTTAAATCAGGCTGTAACGCAACAAAATGTTGGAAAAGGTCAAGGGGTGTGAATACTTTCTGAAGGCACTGTACAGACATTCTTAGATTATTATTATTTGTTTTTATCAGAAAGTGGCTTCAGAAAGTATTCACACCCCTTGACTTTTTCCACATTTTCTTGTGTCACAGCTTGAACTTAAAATTTATTCAATTGAGATTGGTTGGTCACTGGCCTACACACAATACCCTATAACGTCAAAGTGGAATTATGGTTTTCTAATTTGATTCTAATTTTAATGAAAAATGGAAAGTGGAAATGTCTTGAGTCAATCAGTATTCAACCCCTTAAAAATATTCCAAAACATGCATCCTAATTGCAACAAGATACTAAAGTAACACTGCAAAAGAAATTGTCAAAGCAATTCACTTTTTGTCCTGAATACAAAGTGTTATGTTTGGGGCAAATCCAATACAACCCTTTACTGACTACCACTCTCCATATTTTTAAAACATCATGTTATGGACATGCTTGTAATCGTTAAGGACTGGGGAGTTTCTCGGGATAAAAAGAAACGGAATGAAGCTAAGCATGGGCAAAATTCTAGAGGAAAACCTATTTCAGTTTGCTTTCCACCAGACGTTGGGAGATAAATTCACCTTTCAGTAGGACAATAACCTTAAACACATATGTTTTGTGTCATACCCATGGTATATTGTCTCGTATACCATAGCTTTCATCCAATAAGCATCCAGGGCTTGAATGCCCCGGTTATAAATAAGCAATAAGGTATGAGGGGGTGTGGTATATGGCCAATATACCATGTCTAAGGGCTGTTCTTAAGCATGACGCAATGTGGAGTGCCTGGATACAGCCCTTAGCCGTGGTATAGTGACCATATACCATAAACCCTGAGGTGCCTTATTTGTATTATAAACTGGTTACCAACGAAACAGTAAAAATATTTTTCTTGTCATTCCCATGGCATACGGTCTGTATTACCACGGCTTTCAGCCACTCAAAATTCAGGGCTCGAACCACCCGGTTTATGACATTTCATAAACTGGGTGGGTTGAGCCCTGAATGCTGATTGGCTGAAAGCCATGGCTTATCAGATCGTATCACGGGTATGACAAAACACTTTTTACTGCTCTAGTTGCAAGCGATAGAGCCCTTTCTGGTTCTACAAGGATTTTTTTCTAAGAATGTAGTGTAAACTAACCTGGCTCAGCTCAACCTCAGGAATGTAATTTTCTGAATGGAGACTTGGAGCAGATTATGGGCGGGAGTCTTGGTTTTACGGTGCCTATAAAAAGCAGGCTGAATGAGCACAGCCAATGACACAGCTTGTTACCTTGATGAGAATTGCCTGGGATGACGGCATTTATAGAACAACAGGCTCCACAATAGCCAAAACTAAGAGCAACTCTTTGTCTTCACAGATGGATGAGTCTTTATTCACAACCCATCAGATTGGAGATGGTGTTCCTCTCTCATCTATTTGGCTTCTCTCCTGTCCTATTATTTTGCTTAATTTAATAATTGAATTTCATTTTGGGGCTCCCGAGTGGCGCAGTGGTCTAAGGCACTGCATCTCAGTGTTAGAGGTGTCACTACATACCCTGGTTCGATTCCAGACTGTATCACAACCAGCTGTGATTGGGAGTCCCATAGGGGGGCGCACAATTGGCCCAGCGTCGTCCGGGTTAGGGTTTGGCCGGGGTAGGCCTTCATTGTAAATAAGAATTTGTTCTTAACTGACTTGCCCAGTTAAATCAAAATAAATAGGAATGGAGACAGTTTTAGCACTGAGGCAAGCAATTAACATCCCAGGCAAACTGAAAGCTTGGGTTGGTGAGACGATAACAGCTCAGAATGTTGAGGGTCCCATATGACAGATCCCTGTTGTAAACAGCCAATGATCTAACCGAGTATGAAAGAGTAGATGACAGACTTATACCAAGAAGCCGATGATAGATCAGAAGGCAGATGGAATTTATGAAGCTATGTGTGCTTTTCCAAAACAAGATCAACTGACATGGAAATAAAAACTGCAGTCGAAGATGGAAGTGCCTTTTGGTACATTGGTTCTCACTCTCTCTTATGTTCTTTCAGTCCCGGGAGGGAGGAGGCCAGTGTTGACATTGGGGATGGCGGTAGCAGGAGGCCGTGGCAGCTAGGCCGCTAAGGTCACCTGTATGTAGCTGTGGCATGTTATGCTAGGTGCACTAGGGATGGAATGTAAGATCACACTGAAGCTAGTATACTGAACACCAGACATGACTCAGCTTAGAATCATCATCAGCCAAAAGCGCTTGACAAAATCAGTAGAGAATGTATGCTAAACTTGGAAAAGCAGATATTTATGTTGTTAAAAACAAAGTTGTTTGTTCTACTCAAATGAGTAATGGGTGTCTCGGAAGTCTTACACACGACTGGGGACACCTTGAGGAATGCCGTTGACACTAAAAATGTCTACTCACTACCTAACCTACAACACCATAGTCTACTCAGAACCTTATGTTCATTTCCTATGCAGGTGCCCAAAGTGGCAAAAACTGGATAAAGCTACAGGTGGCAGCGACCTCACTTCCTTTTAGCCTTAACACTTCGTTCAGCTGTTGCTCAACCTACATCCATCCACCAACATTCTTGTACTTTTTTGATGGCTTTTGGGTGGGCGATGATTTATTCTGAATTATTAGAAAGGTTGTCATATACGGTTACTTTAATATTGAATAAACAAACCAGATTGCATGTGGACTTTGAGTCAAGAAACTAAGTATTCCATTTAAGGTCTTCATCTTGGATGAATAAAATGGGTAGGCTATGCACTGGTCAATACATTTTAGAGCCTGCAAGGCTATAAGCTTTGCATGCTTGGGGAATGAGGAGGGAGTGCAAATACAGAAATGTTTGAAAGGCTTAGAGTTGAATCCACTCAGTGCACAGTTATTCAGGCCTTTTCACATTGCATTGTTCTTAGCCCTTGGCTTGCCTTAGCCCTTGGCTAAGACTGACCCTGGGCTAGCTTAGCCTGTGTTCACAGAAGCAGGGCTAACTGAAACCGACTGTCACTTTTCTGGAGTAGAATATTCAAATTAGGGGACTGGGATTGGCTCACCCTGGGCTAAGGTTGGTGCTATCCTACATTTAATATGTGCAAGTGTAAGCAGTCGCTTAGCCCTGGGATAAAAGCTCTCTTAGTCCAGGGCTAAGGAGGGCTAAGCCCTGTGCTAAGTGCAGTGTGAACACTATTGACAATTGCATGACAACTAGAAAAACATTTTGATTACTGGCCGAATACTTTTAACCACTAGGCTACCTGCCTCCCCCTGTAAAAAAATGAAAGTTAGGAAAACAATACCCTATACAAGTCCCTTCTTTCACGGAACAATGCCTCATTTGGATTACGATCGTGAATTGCCAAAGTACATATTAGGGGACTGGAGATGAGAAGGACATTAAAGACGAGGTAGAGTCCCATTTCCAACAGGGGTTTGATTTTAAGGGGGCTCAGTTTTACCAAGGGTAGAGTGATCATAATCTACCTTCGGCATTACAGTGCCTTTAAACAGGTTCATGCTTTGTCTTGTATCTATTGGGGGTATTATTAAGTGTGTGTGTGTGTGTGTGTGTGTGTGTGTGTGTGTGTGTGTGTGTGTGTGTGTGTGTGTGTGTGTGTGTGTGTGTGTGTGTGTGTGTGTGTGTGTGTGTGTGTGTGTGTGTGTGTGTGTGTTTGAATGTCTACAGTAATAGTATCGGACTAGTTGGCAATTCACTTATGGTCCATAGATCACCTATGCTGTCTACTGCAGTACATTTGCAAGTCAACTGTACTTCAACTATGGTTATTTTGCAGTTAGACTGTAATTATACTGTAGTCATATTCTGTTACTGTAACTTCGTAACTGCAAGATTTGTTCTTTTAGGGGAGAATTTAAAACGTGTAAGTGGTGTAAGTGCTGTAGGACCCGCTACCTTTCGGCTTCTAATGCTGCGTTCAAGTGCTAGTCGGAAACCGGAAACTCAGACAAAGACCGACCTGTTACCGGTTGAACGCGGCACGCGTATAACTACAACCAGTTAGCAAGTCGGACCTTTAAGTGTTTCCAAGTTCCAGATAATACGTAAACGCGGCAAATGTTTTGGCTACTCTTCAGAATTAGGTAGGCTAAAATAACCGCGGTTGTTATACATGAACACTTGGCGAAGGGGACTTACACATGTCGTAATCCTTGTGAAATGCTAAATGTTGTCCACGAAAAACGCATTGTTTTTAGGCTATTTATTTGTGCGGTTTCATTTGCGATGTGCACTGTTGTATGGCGTATGAAAGTTTTCGCTCACCGTACCAAATTAAACCTGATGATTATGCATCTATTATTAACCCAATCATTCTAAAGTTCACCGTTTCCATTCGTTCGCATATGCTCACATAACTGTTTGTGTTGCCCGTGAGGTGTGTTATGAAAGGCACAAGGAAGACATGTTACTCAAGCTAGGAAGTGGAGATCCGACTCTACATTCATTGTAGGCTATCATACCAGGTACGGTAGGCGACGTTTTTTCACTTCATAGGAAAGCTAAGCAAATGTCATTGTTGTGTATCGTTAACGGTCAAATGCGAACTGTTACAGATAATAGTGTAGCTACAGCGGCCACACTGTAGTCCAACATAATTGCAAACTACGCCTCTATCTAGCCCTGCGTCTTGGTTGTAAAAGGATGCAAAAATGTGACCCTTGTCTTCTGACTAGGCTATTGCATATCCGTTGTAACGGTGAAAATCCTCCTAGTGTTGAATATGTCTTTGTTCTCTCTGTCCCTCAATCTAAATGATTCCTGAAAAGGTTATATCAGAGACCGTAAAAAGCAGGGTTATATACACGTGCAATTGACTTACATCACTATCTCACTAGACACACGTAACAACATAGTGGGCACATGGCAGTTGCAGTTTGAGTAACCCAGCTGACAATAGAAAGCAGTAGTATTGGTGTCTTTCCTAGGCCCTAAGTCTAGGCACTACATCGGGGCGGCAGGTAGCCTAGTGGATCGAATCCCCGAGCTGACAAGGTAAACATCTCGTTCTGCCCCTGAACAAGGCAGTTAACCCACTGTTCCCCGGTAGGCCGTCATTGTAAATACGAATTTGTTCTTAACTGGCTTGCCTAGTTAAATAAAGGTTAAATAAATACATTTTTAAAAAGTCTGCCATGGTTCGTTAGACAAAGCCTATTGAAAAATGAATGGCGTTTTTGTAAGGTTTTTGGATAAATGCAGAAAATAAGGTCTGTGGTAAACACAGGTTTAGGAGATTTTATACGTTTTGTTCTATGAGATTATCTTCATCAGCTAACAACTTTTTGTGAATTTGAAAGCATTTATGTAATAAAAAAAAACAACGCACATAAAGGCTTTATAATTATTAAAGATCATGTTCTGACTGATATTTTCTCATAGAACAAAACATATAAGAACTCATAGGCCTGTGTTAATATTATATTTGCCATTTAGCAGACGCTTTTATCAAAAATGGGACTTACAGTCATAGGTGCATACATTTTAGGCATGGGTGGTCCCAGGAATCGAACCCACTACCCTAGCATTACAAGCATCATGCTCTACCAACTGAGCGACAAAGAACCCCAAACCTTATTTTGGGGTTTGAGATCCAAGGGGGGTGAGTACTTATGATGCCCACTGTACTCTGAGAAAGGAAGCTGAGCTGAGTTGCTATAGGGGGTAGTAGATATTCAAATTCAATCTCTGTGAGTTCCTTTTTTTTGGTGAGCTCTATGGTGTCAGGTGGGGTGGGATGGGATAGGATAGGAGGAGGGGGGTTTAGGAATGGAGTTGCTCACGTTTACATACAAACAGACTGCAGAATTGATGCGTAGCATAGGAGCATATGTGGTGCCAGTCTACGTGTATTTAAATCACGATTTACACCAAACACACATATACAAACACCTTCTAGACCTTGTCTGTGTCCCAAACGGTACCTTGTTTCCTACTACGTCCCAAATGGCACCATATTTCCTACATAGTGCACTACTTTTGAACAGAGCCCTATAAGGAATAGGGTGCCATTTGGAACGTAGACCTTGTGTAGCCTGAGGAAGTCAGATAGCTGACACACACCCGACACAGGGCTGGCCCTGAGAAGGGAGGTACAGATAAGTTACGCAGGCAGGCAGGCCAACCGTCAGGGAAGCACCCTACTAAGGTTGTTGGTCACTCCATTGCAGGCGGCAGAGATGTAAGCTCGCTCTCTCGCTCCCATTCTGTAGCCAATTTAGTATTTTTCCTTAGTTTTTTCCCCCCTAATGGCTCCTCAATGGTCATTCATCTTCGCTGTTACAGAGATGCAAGCTCTCTCTCTCTCTCTCTCTCTCTCTCTCTCTCTCTCTCTCTCTCTCTCTCTCTCTCTCTCTCTCTAGCCTAATTCCAATTTTTCCCAAATGGTTGCCTTATTCTCATCCATCCCCTCTCTTTCTGTAGGGGTGTGTGTGTATCTCTACCGGATCCCGTCATGTCGGCCCAGCCTGCTCCAGAGCAGGGTGGTGTGTTGCTGAACAGTGGCCTGCACATGAAGAGTAAGAAGGGGCTGGAGGCCGGGAAAGTGGATGGCCTGCAGGCCCGGGGCCAGTGGGCCAGCAAGGCAGAGTTCCTGCTGGCTGTGGCGGGACAGATCATAGGCCTGGGCAACGTGTGGAGATTCCCCTACCTGTGCTACAAGAATGGAGGAGGTGAGAAACAAAGTTTGAAGGAAAGACGCTACCATAGATGTCAGAGCTAACTGTACTCTTTTAATCATAACGTCAATGGAACAATACAGAAAGTGGGCGCCGTAAAATAACCCTAGGGTCAACCACTGTAAGAATAACATCTCACGCGACTTCCTACTGTACAGACATAACACTATGTAGGCCTTATCTTGGAACCCAGAAATAAATGTTACGGTAAGAGTCTGTCACGAGACTAAAGTAGGCCTACATGTACAGTGAGTATGGTAAGTATACACCCACCTATTTTGTTCACATTATGTTGCGTTGCAAAGTGGGATGGAAATAGATTTAATTGTGAATATTCCACAATGTTAGTGAAAATAAAATTCCATAGATTTTTACAAATGAATACCAATTAAATAACTAAAATATAGTTGTTGCATAAGTATTCACCCTCTTCAGGAGTAAAATTTGGCTTAAGAAATCACATAATAAGTTACATGGACTCACTCTGTGTGAAATAATAGGGGTTGACATGATGTTTTTATGACTACCCCTTCCTCTGTCCCCCATATATACAACATATGTAAGGTCCCTCAGTCAAGTATTGAATTTCAAGCACAGATTGAACTACACATATCTGGGAGCTTTTTGAATGGTTTATAAAGAAGGGTAGTGATTGGTAGATGGGGAAACAATAACACATCAGACATTGATTATCTCTTCAAGCATGATCAAGTTAATAATAATGCTGTGGATAATGTATGAAACCACACAGACACATCAAAGATACAGGTGTCCTTCTGAGCTGCAGGACGGGAAAGAAACTGCTCGGAGATGTCACCATGAGGCCATTGGGGGTTTTAAAACAGCTGTGAAAATGGCTGTGATGGGAGAAAAATTAGGGTGGATCAACAACATTGTATTAACTCCACAATAATGACATACACTTAAAAAAAAGGTTCTATCTACAACCTTAAAAGGGTTATTCAGCTGTCCCCATTGGAGAACCCTTTGAAGAACCCTTTTTGGTTCCAGGTAGAACCCTTTTGGGTTCAATGTTTGAACCTTTTCTATAGAGGGTTCTACATTGAACCAAAAGGGGTTCTACATTGAACCAAAAAGGGTTCTACATGGAACCAAAAAGGGTTCTCCTATGGGGACAGCCAAAGAGTGTAAGAGTGTAAATGACAGAGTGGAAAGAACAATGACAATATATAGAATACAACGCACTGAAGTAATACTGAAGGGAAAAAAACACCGCAAAGGAATACACTTTTTGGCCTAAATACAAAGCCTTATGTTTGGGGAAAATCCAACAGAACACATCACTGAGTAACTGGCTCCTTATTTTTAAGCATGGTGGAGGCTGTATCATGGTATGGCAGGTTTTTTTCTGCATAGAAAAGTATTAAGTGTTGTTTTTCGGGTCTCCTATGTCCAAACAATCAAAAAAACCTATTATTTTGGGAAATACTTTTCGGGATGTAAAAAAAACGTTTTCAGTGTAAAGTTAAACCACTAAAACTAGATATAAAGTTTGTAGAAAAGATAATGGACCTATATATTTTTAAATAAGATAATCTTTGAGAACTATCAATCACCAAAATAAAAGCTAGACAGGCAGAGAGAATCCAAAATTATGCATTCAGGTGTAGTTTTGTCATTGTTATAATGTTTGAGTCTCTCCGATAGCATAAGCCATGGCAAAATGTGGAGAATTCCATGAAATTAGCTTTAAAACTGCAAATTTTATTTTAGCCCCATGGAAAGATGTGTAGAATTTACTTCAGAGGGCCTCTAAAATGTTCAGTCGGTGACTGTACCATTGCCCATGTCCGTGGCCACACTCCTGCCACGCCTACCACCTAAGCCTCATTTTGATCCAGAAGAAACCCTGTAGGGTATGCTTGACATCGGCAAAGATTGGGTCGTTTTTCAAGATAAAAAGAAACGAGGAAATCCTGCTTCAGTCTGCTTTACACCAGACACTGGAAGAGGAATTCACCTTTCAGCAGGACAATAACCTACAACACAAGGCCAAATCTACACTGGGAGTTGCTTACCAAGAAGACAGTGAAAGTTAGTTTTGACTTAAATCTGATTGAAAATCTATGGCAAGACTTTAAAAGTGATGTATAGCCATGATCCCCAATACCTTGACAGAGCTCAGTACATACATGCATAGTTTCTGGGCTATAAATATGAGACCAAGTCGAAGTGCTATAGTGTACTTATGTCTCTTTCTCTCTTTATCTGTGTTCATCCATCCCTCTCTCTCTTTCCCAGGTGTGTTCTTTGTGCCCTACCTGTTGTTTCTGGTTCTGTGTGGTGTTCCTCTCTTCCTGATGGAGACCTCTCTGGGTCAGTATACCAGCCTGGGAGGGGTCAGCGCCTGGAGGAGCATCTGCCCACTGTTTGGAGGTAAAAAGAGGAGGTTCCCATCAGCTTTCTCTAGGCTAGGCCTACTATATTTATTTCTCAACTTTCCTAATATTAAGCACATTGTTTATCTTTACAACAGGAGTATAGCCTACCGGGCTGGCATGAAAATGAACTGTGGGAAAAGTGTCCTCCATTCACTATTTAATTGCATAGATGACATATATTATTTCCCCCTGTCCCTGTTTCGGGACAGGTGCATGATAATGGTCCATTCTAAATTAAAAAACATATATTATTTAGTAAATGTAAAGACAAGATTAATGATGGGTGACAATATTAGCTTGTGAATGATCTTATCACTTGTGAATGATATACTATATTATCACTGGTGAATTATATATTATCACTTGTGAATGATGCCCAGCTTGTGTGCTTTTTCAAATCATAGTCTCACACCTCATGTAGACTAGCCCATAGACCTATATGTTTTGATAAAATTTGTATCACAACTAAAGTGGCCAAATAACTTCTTAAAATTAAGCACATTAATCTGCTTTACAACTGGCATACATACAGTGGGGGAAAAAAGTATTTAGTCAGCCACCAATTGTGCAAGTTCTCTCACTTAAAAAGATGAGAGAGGCCTGTAATTTTCATCATAGGTACACTTCAACTATGACAGACAAAATGAGGAAAAAAAATCCAGAAAATCACATTGTAGGATTTTTTATGAATTTATTTGCAAATTATGGTGGAAAATAAGTATTTGGTCACATACAAACAAGCAAGATTTCTGGCTCTCACAGACCTGTAACTTCTTCTTTAAGAGGCTCCTCTGTCCTCCACTCATTACCTGTATTAATGGCACCTGTTTGAACTTGTTATCAGTATAAAAGACACCTGTCCACAACCTCAAACAGTCACACTCCAAACTCCACTATGGCCAAGACCAAAGAGCTGTCAAAGGACACCAGAAACAAAATTGTAGACCTGCACCAGGTTGGGAAGACTGAATCTGCAATAGGTAAGCAGCTTGGTTTGAAGAAATCAACTGTGGGAGCAATTATTAGGAAATGGAAGACATACAAGACCACTGATAATCTTCCTCGATCTGGGGCTCCACGCAAGATCTCACCCCGTGGGGTCAAAATGATCACAAGAACGGTGAGCAAAAATCCCAGAACCACACGGGGGGACCTAGTGAATGACCTGCAGAGAGCTGGGACCAAAGTAACATCAGTAACACACTACGCCGCCAGGGACTCAAATCCTGCAGTGCCAGACGTGTCCCCCTGCTTAAGCCAGTACATGTTCAGGCCCGTCTAAAGTTTGCTAGAGAGCATTTGGATGATCCAGATGAGGATTGGGAGAATGTCAGATGAAACCAAAATATAACTTTTTGGTAAAAACTCAACTCGTCGTGTTTGGAGGACAAAGAATGCTGAGTTGCATCCAAAGAACACCATACCTACTGTGAAGCATGGGGGAGGAAACATCATGCTTTGGGGCTGTTTTTTTCTGCAAAGGGACCAGGACTGACTGATCCGTGTAAAGGAAAGAATGAATGGGGCCATGTATCGTGGGATTTTGAGTGAAAACCTCCTTCCATCAGCAAGGGCATTGAAGATGAAACGTGGCTGGGTCTTTCAGCATGACAATGATCCCAAACACACCGCCCGGGCAACGAAGGAGTGGCTTCGTAAGAAGCATTTCAAGGTCCTGGAGTGGCCTAGCCAGTCTCCAGATCTCAACCCCATAGAAAATCTTTGAAAGTCCGTGTTGCCCAGCGACAGCCCCAAAACATCACTGCTCCAGAGGAGATCTGCATGGAGGAATGGGCCAAAATACCAGCAACAGTGTGTGAAAACCTTGTGAAGACTTACAGAAAACGTTTGACCTCTGTCATTGCCAACAAAGGGTATATAACAAAGTATTGAGATAAACTTTTGTTATTGACCAAATACTTATTTTCCACCATAATTTGCAAATAAATTCATAAAAATCCTACAATGTGATTTTCTGGATTTTTTTTCCTCATTTTGTCTGTCATAGTTGAAGTGTACCTATGATGAAAATTACAGGCCTCTCTCATCTTTTTAAGTGAGAGAACTTGCACAATTGGTGGCTGACTAAATACTTTTTTTCCCCACTGTATGCAGCACGTGAGTTTCAAGTTTGGGGAAGATAATTTTCACCATAAAAATGCACCTTTTATAATAAAAGGATTACATGCATAATAATCGCATTTGCGGTCACTTTTGAGAATGGTGTTTTCCAGCTGGAACATGTTGGAACATTCATGCTGATATCCTACTGCTGTGTGCACATTCCTGCTTACAACCTCATTGCTTACAACTGTCCCAGACTATGTGTGGAATATTTGTTTCTGGCACAGAATTTGTACTATGGGGGATAGTAGATAGACATCAGCTAGTGCTTTTGCTGTTCGTTATGCCTACTCATCTTGTTGGCTGACAAAAAGTAAATATGGACAGTTCTTCCAATATCTGCAATATGCGCCTCGGAATTGGATAAGGACGCACGCAGTAGCGTCCCCGATGTGTCCGTCTTCACTTGTAGCCTGTGAGAAAGATCAATGGCTAATCGTAGTTACCCTTCAGTGGCAATCACAGGCGGCCGGTGGCACCGTAATTGGGGAGGACTGGCTCATAGAACGGAGTAAATGGAATGGTATCGAACACATGGTTTCCATGTGTTTGATAACATTCCATTCACTCCATTTTAGTCATTGGAAGCTTTGCTCTTCTGTTCTAATCTATGTGGAAAATGTTTGTTGTTGTTGCTAAATTTGATCTTTGGCTTTCCACAGAAACCTTTTTATTCAAAAGGCATTTGGTTCACTTCCTAAGAGTTGGGATGACACACATAACAAGTCATCAATTTACTCCGCTAAGTTTGTAGTTTCAGCGGGAAAAAGTACACTAAAATCTTTGCAGAAATATCCACGTGTTTTTGCAAACTTTGAACAGTCTACATCTGGCTAACCAATTAAGTTATCCAAAAATTATCAGATTGCGTTACTCATTTTGAGTAATCCAATGGATTGTGTAACTCAAGTTATACGCACGTACACACACGTATACACACAAACCTTTTATACATTCCGTACTTGATGAATAAAATAGATTTTAATGCAGTGTCATGCTGACAACCTGTAATGCTTCCACACGCCCTGATTAGATCGATGTGTTACCCACATTGACCATTCCCTGGAGTGGACACTTATCTTTCCATTAATCCAGTGGCGATTTTAGCATGTAAATCTTGGTGGGGCAAAAATAAAATTATGTGGGATGCATGCCAACAAAGCCACTACATAACACAACACTAAACAATACATTCATTCCACTATACCACTCCTACACCTGACTATCAGTGGAGCCTTGTCTGGCAGCGAAACAGTTCATTCATGCAAAACAGGCAAGCCCAAGAACAAAACATTTATTTTAATTTTTATGTGGGGCTCTAAACAGGTGGGTCTCTACCCCAACTGCCCTGAATGAAGGGTCGCCACTGCCTTAATGACTTACACACACACACGTTCAAAGTCACACACACTCTCACTCATCTGTGGTGCCATGTGTTATTGTTTGTTTTGACAAAACAGTGAGAGGGTTTAAGTTATGTTTAGTTGGATTGGATTGGACAGACTGAAATGAATGAGTTAAAGCCATAGACTTGATGATGATCGCTACATCTCTAGATTGAACTGTATAGGTGGAGCAGAGGTATAGGTAAACTAAGCTACACTCACCCCTCTCGTTTGATCTTATTCTCAAATAGTCTCCTCGTCTCCCATAGATGTTTTTTTTTTAGAAGTAGATGAGTCTAGGAAATACTTTTCAGTCTCACTGTATCCTACTACTCCAAACTGCATTGTCTAAACCAGGCATAGTCATTGCGTGTCTCGCGGGACACATGCGTCTCTCTGCGACTTAATTGGTGGCTCGCGGCAATAATCTGAAAGAATGTGTTTTCCTCAGTCAGCTAAATACGCCGCTTAGTTCATAGAACCGTGGTATTAGTGGCGGCGTGGTATTAGTGGCGGTTTCAAGTGCCTCTGGCGCATCTTGAAATTGTTTTCTTCCTATGAATTTGGCTCTAGATTTTCAACGTTTGGAGCTATTACCATCCCGGAAAGCTAAGACTTTCAGGAACAAATATGTGTCTTCTGTTTCCATCTAAGACACAAGCTGTGTAGGACTTTTTAGAAGGGAGAGGGATGAATTTGCACAGGATAACTGAGGGAAATGAATTGATTCTCCATAAACGAGCATACATATGATTGTTTGATGACCATCCCTGATGTTTTCCTGAACATTACAATACATTTCTGATGCATTTCAATCATGCCAAGGCCTGCTTCCTTCAGACAAAAAATTGCCATTACCTGATTTAACATATCGTGTGCTAGATCATGTTATTGAGATAATGGCAATTAAGGTCAAATTCTAACAATTCATCACATTTGTTTCTGATATCCCCAAATGTCCTAAAGTAGAGAATCAGGTAATCCAAAAAGCTTGAACGTCCATGTTAATAAATACAAGTATTATGTATACATTCATTAAATATCATGAATCAATCAATTTGAGTTTTTGACCCCCTCCAACCCCGTTCTCCAATGGGTATGGCGGCTCACCAAGTGATTTTGTTTTACAAAAGTGGTTCTCTCTGAAATATTAGTGACTGACACTGGTCTAAACTGTTCAACCTGGGACATGTTCATGAGGGAACAACCATAGTGAAACATTTTACAACAGAAAACAAAAACATGCATATCTTATTAAGTTCAGATATTGCCTCCTTGTTTTCTCTGTTTTGTGCCGTTCTGTCCCGTTTCCTAACCTGGGTACCAGTCTGTTTGTGCCGTCATGCCACGCCTTTCCACTTTGGCATGACAAGGAGTGGTATGATGGCTCAAGTAGACTGGTACCCCGGCTCTGCCTGCTGAGCACAACCTGGGTGTGGTACTTTCTACAGGTGCAGCCAGATGACTGTAGCTTGTTAGCGACGCCACCTGGTTGACACATTGTAAACGTTTTCTATCTTGTTAACAAGCTGGTGTTAGAACTCTCTGCCTCTGGATAGCTTTCCGTTTCACGTAAACATGCCTCTTGCCTCTTCCTCCACCTCCTCTCCCACTCATAGACAGCTGCTGTTCTCTGTCCATATGGCCAACAGCTGCACAGACACACTTACATGCCTGTACACACGCACACACATACAGTGCATTCAGAAAGTATTCAGACCCCTTCCCTTTTTCCACATTTTGTTACGTTACAGCCTTATTCTAAAATGTATTAAATAAATAAAAATCCTCATCAATCTACACACAATACCTCATAATGACAAAGCGAAAACAGGTTTTTAGATATTTTTACTAATGTATAAAAAACAATAATAATGCATATGTATTCAGACCCTTTGCTATGAGACTTGAAATTGAGCTCAGGTGCATCCTGTTTCCATTGATCATCCTTGAGATGTTTCTACAACTTGATTGGAGTCCACCTGTGGTACATTTAATTGAATGGACATGATTTGGAACGGCACACACCTGTCTATATAAGGTCCCACAGTTGACGGTGCATGTCAGAGCAAAAACCAAGCCATGAGGTCGAAGCAATTGTCCGTAGAGCACAGAGACAGGATTGTGTCAAGGAACAGATCTGGGGAAGGGTACCAAAACATTTCTGCAGCATTGAAGGTCCCCAAGAACATTCTTAAATGGAAGAAGTTTGGAACCACCAAGACTGTTCCTTGAGCTGGCCGCCTGTCCAAACTGAGCAATCGAGGGAGAAGGGCCTTGATCAGGGAGGTGACCAAGAACCCGATGGTCACTGACAGAGCTCCAGAGTTCCTTTGTGGTGATGGGAGTACCTTCCAGAAGGACAACCATCTCTGCAGCACTCCACCAATCAGGCCTTTATGGTAGAGTGGCCAGACAGAAGCCACTCCTCAGAAGCCACTCCTATGGCTGGTGGCATCATGCTGGAGGGTCATGTCAGGATGAGCCTGCAGGAAGGGTACCACATGAGGGAGGAGGATGTCTTCCCTGTAACACATTGCGTTGAGATTGCCTGAAATGACAACAAGCTCAGTCTGATGATGCTGTGACACACCGCCCCAAACCATGACGGACCCTCCACCTCCAAATCGATCCCGCTCCGGAGTACAGGCCTCGGCGTATCGCTCATCCTTCAACGATAAACGCAAATCTGACCACCACCCCTGGTGAGACGAAACTGCGACTCGTCAGAGAAGAGCACTTTTTGCCAGTCCTGTCTGGTCCAGCGACGGTGGGTTTGTGCTCATAGGCGACGTTGTTGCCGGTGATGTCTGGTGAGGACCTGCCTTACAACAGGCCTACAAGCCCTCGGTCCAGCCTCTCTCAGCCTATTGGGGACAGTCTGAGCACTGATGGAGGGATTGTGCGTTCCTGGTGTAACTCGGACAGTTGTTGTTGCCGTCCTGTACCTGTCCCGCTGGTGTGATGTTCTGATGTACCGATCCTGTGCAGGTGTTGTTACACGTGGTCTGCCATTACGAGGACGATCAGCTGTCCGTCATGTCTCCCTGTAGCGCTGTCTTAGGCGTCTCACAGTACGGACATTGAAATGTATTGCCATGGCCACATCTGCAGTCCTCATACCTCCTTGCAACATGCCTAAGGCACGTTCACGCAGATGAGCAGGGACCCTGGGCGTCTTTCTTTTTGTGTTTTTCAGAGTCAGTAGAAGGGCCTCTTTAGTGTCCTAAGTTTTCATAACTGTGACATTAATTGCCTACCGTCTGTAAGCTGTTAGTGTCTTAAAGACCGTTCCACAGGTGCATGTTCATTAATTGTTTATGGTTCATTGAACAAGCATGGGAAACAGTGTTTAAACCCTTTACAATGAAGATCTGTGAAGTTATTTGGATTTTTACGAATTGTCTTTGAAAGACAGGGTCCTGAAAAGGGGACGTTTCTTTTTTTGCTGAGTTTAGCTACTAGTAGATTTTTTGACGTCTGTGTCTGTGCACGTGTGAATGCTCTTTATTGTGTCTTAAGTTTTAAGGGTGAAATCTTATCTTAAAAGCTATGCATGCATCTAACTCAAATGTATGTGCACATTTACTGTACCCTTGTTAATCTATGATTTACATGGGAGTTAAAGTGTGTGTGGGTGGGTCTGTCTAGTGTTTTTATACAACTGTTAGTAACGACCACTCAAGGTGATTGGTTAAAAGCCAACCTGTGCATTGTTCACGAAATAGCACAGGAAATGCACACTAACTGTTTCATTTGAATTATAACTGTGTATCCATGAGAATGTATCAGTATTTTTTCCCCTGTGCCTGCGTGTGTGTTGTCTGGGCCTCTGTTTGAGTGTGTGGGTTTTGTCTGTTTCTGTGTGCCTGTGTTTGTGTGCATGCGCGCGCATGCGTGCGTGTGTTTTGTCTTAGTGCGTGTGTGTGTGTTTGTGTAGGTGTGGAACCTGAAGTTATTCATTCAGTAAAGGTCTGACAAAGTTTTAGACACTTTTGGTACTTTTGTATCCATGAGTCCATGTGACTTTAAAAAAAAACATGTAATCCTTTATTATTTCTTGATGTATTTAACCTTTTATTTAACCATGTTAGTTTCAAGAGAGACCTGGACCTGGAATGGGATTTGTAGATCTAAATATAGTATCTGGAATGTGTTTCCACAGGTCTGGGCTTTGCCAGTCAGGTGATGATCCTCCATGGGTGTGTGTACTACATTGTGGTCCTGGCCTGGGCTCTCTTCTACCTGGGCCACAGCTTCCAGTCAGAGCTGCCCTGGGCTCACTGCAACAACACCTGGAACACAGGTACACCATGCACTGATACCCTTTTCACACAACTGAATCAAACTGAGCCAAGCTGTACTTGGCTGGCCTGTTTATGCATCCAAAATAGTTGCTGGAACCATACTGAAAGTTGGGGATGTTGATGGGTTATCTTATTTTCAAAGAGATAATGTCAAATAGGCCTACATATGTCAACTACTGTCATATTTGAAAGCATAGGAGGTGTGCTTGATTAGGTTGGAGTTATTATAATGGTTCCATTGTACCAGAAAAACGAAATCAAGTGCAGCTCAATCATCCAAGTATTTGAAAGTATTTGACCTACAGGTGCCTATGCACTTATTTGACCCAGGTCTGTGAAATATTTCTCTTTATCCTCCAAAGGCAGTTTACATGAATTTTTCAGCAGTTGCTATTGCAGTTTTTCCCAAATGTTAACACACGTTTGCTGAAACTACATCTCAGGTACTCTAAACACAAAACCACAGACATCTTGCAAAATGAAACACAGCAATCAAAATCATGTACTCGCTGCTCAAAATGAAACTCTGCATACAAATGAGACACACATACACATCAAATGAAACTAACAACCAATATCACACTAATATGACATATTCAAAACACTATCAGAACCTATTTCAGTGTAAAGACTAAGATTTTATTGATATATTGTTTGTGTGTACTCAAACAAGAAAGGAACACAAATGCAAAAATTGAAGTTTTAAATTTCAACATGACTCAATACATGTCCATCAGCATACTATAAGCACACAGTAAAAATGCAAAAATACAGTAAATATATTTTGCAGATGCAAAGGAAGAAAAATAGGCCTATACTGTACTGAATGTTAGATCAATTGTACGGAATAGATAAAGAAACTGTCGAAATACAGTAAAATCATAAATCAAGAAACAAACACTCCATTGCGAAAACAAAATCTGTCATGTCTGTTGCTTTTGTCCAGCCACAGTTTTTCATCAACATCACAGGCAATATTCTCCTTGGTCCGACAGCAGGGGAAATATCTTCTGGCATGACGCATCCACCCCTGACAGGACTCTGCTGGAATGTCACCCCAAGCCATTGCCCAGAGAAGGGCCATACGTTCATGGGGTTTGTGGTCATACACCTTCCACCGCCATGCTAAAAACAACTCCTCAATGGGGTTGAGAAATGGGGAATATGGTGGGAGACCTGGGATGGTCATGGAGCCAGTTGCGAACTTGAGCAGCCCGATGGAATGTCACGTTGTCCCAAATTAAGACATGCATTTGCTGCTCAGGATCACCTGGCCCTCTCTGCTGTGGCTGAAAAGGATTGTCATGTAAAGGTGTTCAGGAAATGAAGGAGATGGGCAGTGTTGTATGGTCCATGGGTGGCATGGCGGTGGAGGACCCCATTGTGGCTCATAGCTGCGCATATGTTGGCATTTCCCCTGCCCTGGCCAGGTACATCAATCATGGCGCATTGACCAATGATGTTCCTTCCTCTCCTCCTCGTCTTCGCTAAATTGAATCCAGCCTCATATATGAGTTCCTAGGGGATGGGGCTTGCATTCAACTCCATGATTTTCTGAAATGACAGTAAATACTGTAATTGCTGTATAGTAAAGTTCACTGGCAACATCAATGATTTTCTGAAATGACAGTAAATACTGTAATTGCTGTATAGTAAAGTTCACAGGCAGCATCAATGAGTCTCTAATGTTTCTAGAATGTAATACTAGTACATTACCGACTTGCACATATCATACCGTTTATCCTTCACTCTCTGGGCATTCCTTTCAAATGGGTCTCTGTAGATCTGCTTCATCGACAGTGTTTCTTAAGGATGGTTGATAAGCTCACTCTGATGTGATTGAAGATGGCAGTGTTTTCAATCATCTGTTGTTGGATTTTACAATGGCAGCCTCCTGTTGGTCTGTGAATAGACACGTTCTACCACGCGTGGGGGGTCGTCTTTCAGTTCCACAAAAACAAAATAGCATACAGTAAACACTACAGTAATAGCTACTAGTAATACAGTATACAAGATAAACATGTTACAAAGTAGTATAGCTCCCAATTTCATACATACAGTAATACATAACATTTACTTTGTTTCCCCTTGCAGTATGTATTAGAATCTACAGTCTTTACTGTGCTTTATGTTGTACTCCTGTCAAGTAGTAGGTAGGTCCAAGTACATACCTATTCTCATTTTGGAACGTCCGGATGATTGATGTTACGGTGAAGCGTCTCAGATTGGGCAGCACTCTCTACACAGCCTCTCTCAAGGTCATGGCATGGTTGACCGCATGGTCCATCACAGTTGCCAGAATTTCAGAGGAAACTATCCTTGTTCTTGGTCTTCCTACACCTCCATCTCTACCTCTACCTCTTTCTGCCAAGTTTGCTTCCATTGTCCAAAAGTCTGATTGCAAAGTGAACATTTACTCAGTTAGTGTTTGCACATATGAAGAGCGAAAGTGATCAATTGGTTATTGAGCTTAGCTTGTTTAATAGTGTTGCTTTTCATTTGCACACAATATATTTTAGTTGTGAAGGTTGTGCCAAAGGTAGTGAATTGTGTGTTTGTGTTTTGCCAAATGTTTGTTATAGAATTGCAATCTGAGTGTAAAGCAAAACATGTGCCAGTAGTTTTGCAGATTTGGTGTATGGTTCTGCTAAATTAGTTACATGTTTGGGTCGTTGTGCCTCATGGGCCAGTTTTAGTGTGTAAACAATTGGGGGAAAACTGTAAACCAATTTTATTTCCTTTGGAAGAGAAAGAGGTATGGGATGTTATGGATTATGAGTTGAGTTGAGCTAAGGTGAGTTTAGTTGAGTTAAGGTGATCACGTGTTGAAGTTCTGTCTATGTCTTGTAGATGCCTGTGTGTTGTTTGACTGTCAGAACCTAACCTCTGGGAGCAGCCTACCAGAGAACGCTACCTCACCTGTCATCGAGTTCTGGGAGTGAGTCTCACCCACATTCCTACAACACTACTGCATTTTGTTTTCTTAGAAATTAAGGTAAAGGGGCATTATATGCAGCTTTGGGCTGGCATTTTAAAATGTGAGGTATTAACAATGGTGTCCGTGAATTGCCAAAGAACGTTTTAGGGGACATAGAGAAGACGGGAGAGAAGAAGGGCATTGTAGACGAGGTAGGGTCACATTTCCAACAGGGGTTTGATTTTAGGGGGGTTCAGTTTTACCAAGGGTAGAGGGATCATAATCTACCTTTGGCATTACAGTGCCTTTAAACAGGTTCATGCTTTGTCTTGTATCTATTGGGGGTATTATTAATTGTGTGTGTGTCTGTCTGTTTCTCCAGGCGGGAGGTCCTGCAGCTGTCCAGTGGACCAGATGAGCTAGGGCCAGTCAGCTGGAGGCTGGCTCTCTGTCTGCTGCTAGTCTGGGTCGTCTGCTACTTCTGTGTGTGGAAGGGGGTCAAATCCACTGGAAAGGTGAGCACAAATACACATACATAGGGGTTAGCAAGAGATTAGCAAAAAATTCTGTATAGAATAAGTTATTCAAATACTGAGCTATATTGTATTACATTTCTTTGGGGGAAATTATATTATTTTATACTAATACAATTGCTCAGGGAAAGATATTTTCTTTACCAAGTAATATATTTTTACCTCAAAAAGGTAAAGGGCAGAATTGACACCCCTGCTTTCAAAACCTTTGACCATTCCTCCATCCAGAATCTTTCCAGATCCTTGATATCCTTTGTGTGCGCTTATGGACTGCCGTGTTCCATTGAAACCACAGGTTTTCAATGGTGTTCAAGTCCGGAGACCATTGCAAAATGTTAATTTTGTGGTCAATTAACCGTTTCTTTGTGGATTTCGATGTGTGCTTATATATACACTACCAGTCAAAGGTTTGGACACACTTACTCATTCAAGGGTTTTTCTTTATTTGTACTATTTTCTACATTGTATGATAATAGTGAAGACATCAAAACTATGAAATAACAAATATGGAATCACGTAGTAACCCAAAAAGTGTTTTATTATATATTTGAGATTCTTCAAAGTAGCCACCCTTTGCCTTGATGACATCTTTGCACACTTGGCATTCTCTCAACCAGCTTCACCTGAAATGCTTTTCCAACCGTCTTGAAGGAGTTCCCACATATGCTCAGCACTTGTTGGCTGCTTTTCCTTCACTCTGTGGTCCAACTCATTCCTAAATATCTCAATTAGGTTGAGGTTGGGTGATTGTGGAGGCCAGGTCATCTGATGCAGCACTCCATCACTCTCCCTTCTTGGTCAAATAGCCTTTACACAGGCTGGAGGTGTCCTGTTGAAAAAGGAATGATAGTCCGACTAAGCGCAAACCAGATGGGATGGCTTATCGCTGCAGAATGTTGTGGTAGCCATGCTGGTTAAGTGTGCCTTGAATTCAAAATAAATGAATGACAGTGTCACCAACAAAGAACCATCGCACCTCCTCCTCCATGCTTCATGGTGGGAACCACACATGCGGAGATCATCCGTTCACCTACTCTGCGACTCACAAAGACACAGCGGTTGGAACCAAAAATCTCAAATTTGGACTCATCAGACGAAAGGACAGATTTCCACCAGTCTAATATCCATTGCTCATGTTTCTTGGGCCAAGCAAGTCTCTTCTTATTTTTGCTGTCCTTTAGTAGTGGTTTCTTTGCAGCATTTCAACCATGAAGACCTGACTCACACAGTCTCCTCTGAATAGTTATGTGTCTTACTTGAACTCTGTGAAGCATTTATTTGGGCTGCAATCGGCAGTTAACTCTAATGAACTTATCCTCTGCAGCAGAGGTAACTCTGGGTATTCCTTTCCTGTGGCGGTCCTCATGAGAGCCAGTTTCATCATAGCGCTTGATGGTTTCTGTGACTGCACTTGAAGAAACTTTCAAAGATCTTTAAATTTTCCGTATTGACTCACCATCATGTCATAAAGTAATGATGGACTGTCGTTTCTCTTTTCTTATTTCAGCTGTTCTTGCCAAAATATGGACTTGGTCTTTTACCAAATAGGGCTATCGTCTGTATACCACCCCTACCTTGTCACAACACAACTGATTGGCTCAAACGCATTAAGAAGGAAAGAAATTCCACAAATTAACTTTTAACAAGACACACCTGTTAATTGAAATGTATTCCAGGTGACTACCTCATGAAGCTGGTTGAGAGAATGGGTGGCTACTTTGAAGAATCTCAAATATAAAATATATTGACAGACATTGCAATTTATTGCCCTGTACACATCTGCAGTCCTCATGCCTCCTTGCAGCATGCCTAAGGCACGTTTATGCAGATGAGCAGGGACCCAGGTCATCTTTTTTTTGTGTTTTTCAGAGTCAGTAGAAAGGCCTCTTTAGTGTCCTAAGTTTTCATAACTCTGGCCTTAATTGCCTACCATCTGTAAGCTGTTAGTGTCTTAACGACCGTTCCACAGGCGCATGTTCATTAATTGTTTATTGTTCTTTGAACAAGCATGGGAAACAGTGTTTAAACCATTTTCAATGAAGATCTATGAAGTTATTGGGATGTTTACGAATTGTCTTTGAAAGACATTCAAAGATGAAAAAGGGACGCTTCTTTTTTTGATGAGTTTAGAAGGTATTATAGAATTTTCGAATGGATTTGAGATGTACAGTATAGATGTGGTTGACATAATAGGTATCATAGATGTACAGTTACATATGTGATTGATATAGAATCTAGATTCTACCATTTTCGGTTGGATTTGAGATGTACGGTACAAGATATTATTGATCTAGAAGCTATCCTACTGCTCTTCCAGGTGGTCTACCTTACCACCACGTTCCCCTACGTGATGCTGGCCATCCTACTGGTACGTGGTATCACCCTGCCTGGAGCTGCCCAGGGCATCGTCTACTACCTCAATCCCAACATCACCCGCCTGGCAGACCCACAGGTACCCGCGATCCACCCTCATACCCACCCTCATACCCACCCACTACCCATGCCCATACTCGCCAACATACTGGGTCTTTTTTCATTAGGCACAAAACTGAAGAAAACTGACTGAAACAGGGAGAGACTACCAGAACTTGTCCATTAAGAAACGCTTACATTGTGAAACCTTTTAGAACGTCATTGTCCATTTGGAAGACCCATTTAAAGCTTGGTCGCAACTTCCTGACTGATGTCTTGAGATGCTGCTTCAATATAGCCACAAAATGTTTGTTCATGATGCCATCTATTTTGTGAAGTGCACCAGTCCCTCCTGCAGCAAAGCACCCCCACAACATGATGCTGCCACCCCCGTGCTTCACGGTTGGGATGGTGTTCTTCGGCTTGCAAGCCTCCCCCTTTTTCCTCCAAACATAATGATGGTCGTTATGGCCAAACAGTTCTATTTTATTTCATCGGACCAGAGGACATTTCTCAGAAAAGTACGATCTTTGTCCCCATGTGCAGTTGCAAACTGTAGTCTGGCTTTTTTGTGGCGGTTTTGGAGCAGTGGCTTCTTCCTTGCTGAGCGGCCTTTCAGGTTATGTCGATATAGGACTTGTTTTACCGTGGATATAGATACTTTTGCACCTGTTTCTTCCAGTATCTTCACAAGGTCCTTTCCTGTTGTTCTGGGATTGATTCACACTTTTTGCATCAAAGTACGTTCATCTCTAGGAGACAGAACACGTCTCCTTCCTGAGCGGTATGACGACTGCGTGGTCCCGTGTTGTTTATACTTGCGTACTATTGTTTGTACAGATGAACGTGGTACCTTCAGGCGTTTGGAAATTGCTCCCAAAGATGAACCAGACATGTGGTGGTCTACAATTTATTTTCTGAGGTCTTGGCTGATTTCTTTAGATTTTCCCATGATGTCAAGCAAAGAGGCACTGAGTTTGAAGGTAGGTCTTGAAATACATCCACAGGTACACCTCCAATTGTATTAAATGATGTCAATTAGCCTATCAGAAGCTTCTAAAGCCATGACATCCTTTTATGGAATTTTCCAAGCCGCTTAAAGGCACAGTCAACTTAGTGTATGTAAACTTCTGACCCACTGGAATTTTGATACAGTAAAATAATCTGTCTGTAAACAATTGTTGGGAAAATGAGTTGTGTCATGCACAAAGTAGATGTCCTAACCGACTTGCCAAAACTATAGTTTGTTAATAAGACATTTGTGGAGTGGTTGAAAAACAAGTTTTAATGACTCCAACCTAAGTGTATGTAAACTTCCGACTTCAACTGTATATATATATATATATATATATATATCTCTCTCTATATATATATATATATATATATATATATATATATATATATATATATATATATATATATATATATCAGTGCCTTGCAAAAGTATTCACCCCTGTTGCCGTTTTTCCTATTTTGTTGCATTACAACCTGTAATTTAAATAGATTTTTATTTGGATTTCATGTAATGGACATACACAAAATTGTCCAAATTAGTGAAATGAAATGAAAACATTTAAAAAAAAAAAAAAAAAAAAAAAAAAAACGGAAAACTGGTCCGTGCATATGTATTCACCCCCTTTGCTTTCAAGCCCCTAAATAAGATCTGGTTCACCAATTACCTTCATAAGTCAAATAATTAGTTAAAGTCCACCTGTGTGCAATCTAAGTGTCACATGATCTGTCACATGATCTCAGTATATGTACACCTGTTCTGAAAGGCCCCAGAGTCTGCAACACCACTAAGCAAGGGGCACCACCAAGCAAGCAACACCAAGAAGATCAAGGAGCTCTCCAAACAGGTCAGGGACAAAGTTGTGGAGAAGTACAGATCAGGGTTAAGTTGTAAAAATATCCCAAACTTTGAACATCCCACAGAGCACCATTTAAATCAATTATAAAAAACGAATGGAAAAAAACTCACCAAAACTCATGGACCAGGCAAGGAGGGCATTAATCAGAGGCAGCAAAGAGACCAAAGATAACCCTGAAGGAGCTGCAAAGCTCCACAGCAGAGATTGGAGTATCTGTCCATAGGACCACTTTAAGCCTTACACTCCACAGAGCTGGGCTTTGAAGAAGAGTGGCCAGAAAAAAATAAGCAAACATGTTTGGTGTTAGCCAAAAGGCATGTAGGAGACTCCCCAAACATATGGAAGAAGGCACTCTGGTCAGACTAAAATTGAGCTTTTTGGCCATTAAGGAAAATTCTATGTCTGACGCAAACCCAACACCTCTCACCACCCCGAGAACATCTTCCCCACAGTGGCAGCATCATGGTGGTGGCAGCGTCATGCTGTGGGGATGTTTTTCATCGGACGGCAGGTACCCTAGTGGTTAGAACGTTGGATCGAATCCCCGAGCTGACAAGGTAAAACATTTGTCGTTCTGCCCCTGAACAAGGCAGTTAACCGACCGTTCCTAGCCTCATAAAATAATAATTTGTTCTTCACTTAACTGACTTGCCTAGTTAAATAAAGGTAAAAAAATGTAGTCAGCCACCAATTGTGCAAGTTCTCCAACTTAAAAAGATGAGAGAGGCCTGTAATTTTCATCATAGGTACACTTCAACTATGACAGACAAAATGAGGGAAAAAAAATCCAGAAAATCACATTGTAGGAATTTTAATTTATTTATTTGCAAATTATGGTGGAAAATAAGTATTTGGTCAATAACAAAAGTTTATCTCAATACTTTGTTATATACCCTTTGTTGGCAATGACAGAGGTCAAACGTTTTCTGTAAGTCTTCACAAGGTTTTCACACACTGTTGCTGGTATTTTGGCCCATTCCTCCATGCAGATCTCCTCTAGAGCAGTGATGTTTTGGGGCTGTCGCTGGGCAACACGGACTTTCAACTCCCTCCAAAGATTTTCTATGGGGTTGAGATCTGGAGACTGGCTAGGCTACTCCAGGACCTTGAAATGCTTCTTACGGCCACTCCTTCGTTGCCCAGGCGGTGTGTTTGGGATCATTGTCATGCTGAAAGACCCAGCCACGTTTCATCTTCAATGCCCTTGCTGATGGAAGGAGGTTTTCACTCAAAATCTCACGATACATGGCCCCATTCATTCTTTCCTTTACACGGATCAGTCAGTCCTGGTCTCTTTGCAGAAAAACAGCCCCAAAGCATGATGTTTCCACCCCATGCTTCACAGTAGGTATGGTGTTCTTTGGATGCAACTCAGCATTCTTTGTCCTCCAAACACGACGAGTTGAGTTTTTACCAAAAAGTTCTATTTTGGTTTCATCTGACCATATGACATTCTCCCAATCCTCATCTGGATCATCCAAATGCTCTCTAGCAAACTTCAGACTGGCCTGAACATGTACTGGCTTAAGCAGGGGGACACGCCTGGCACTGCAGGATTTGAGTCCCTGGCGAGTGTGTTACTGATGGTAGGCTTTGTTACTTTGGTCCCAGCTCTCTGCAGGTCATTCACTAGTTCCCCGTGTGGTTCTGGGATTTTTGCTCACCGTTCTTGTGATCATTTTGACCCCACGGGTGAGATCTTGCGTGGAGCCCCAGATCGAGGAAGATTATCAGTGGTCTTGTATGTCTTCCATTTCCTAATAATTGCTCCCACAGTTGATTTCTTCAAACCAAGCTGCTTACCTATTGCAGATTCAGTCTTCCCAACCTGGTGCAGGTCTACAATTTTGTTTCTGGTGTCCTTTGACAGCTCTTTGGTCTTGGCCATAGTGGAGTTTGGAGTGTGACTGTTTGAGGTTGTGGACAGGTGTCTTTTATACTGATAACAAGTTCAAACAGGTGCCATTAATACAGGTAACGAGTGGAGGACAGAGGAGCCTCTTAAAGAAGAAGTTACAGGTCTGTGAGAGCCAGAAATCTTGCTTGTTTGTATGTGACCAAATACTTATTTTCCACCATAATTTGCAAATAAATTCATTAAAAATCCTACAATGTGACTTTCTGGATTTTTTTCCTAATTTTGTCTGTCATAGTTGAAGTGTACCTATGATAAATTACAGGCCTCTCTCATCTTTTTAAGTGAGAGAACTTGCACAATTGGTGGCTGACTAAATACTTTTTTGCCCCACTGTATATAGGGGCTGTAAAACTAGTCAGAATTGAATGATGGATGGTGCTAAATACAGGGAAATTCTTGAGGGAAACCTGTTTGAGTCTTCCAGAGATTTGAGACCTTCCAGCAGGACAATGACCCTAAGCATACTGCTAAAGCAACACTTGAGTGGTTTAAGGGAAAACATTTAAATGTCTTGGAATAGCCTAGTCAAAGCCCAGACCTCAATCCAATTGAGAATCTGTTGTATGACTTAAAGATTGCTGTACACCAGCGGAACCCATCCAACTTGATGGAGCTGTAGCAGTTTTGCCTTGAAGAATGGGCAAAAAGCCCAGTGGCTAGATGTGCCAAGCTTAGAGACATACCCCAAGAGACTTACAGCTGTAATTGCTGCAAAAGGTGGCTCTACAAAGTATTCACTTTGGGGGGGGTGAATAGATATGCACGCTCAAGTTTTCTGTTTTTTTTTCATCTTATGTCTTGTTTGTTTCACCCAAAAATATATTTTGCATCTTCAAAGTGGTAGGCATGTTGTGTAAATCAAATGATACAAACCCCAAAAAATCTATTTGAATTCCAGGTTGTAAGGCAACAAAATAGGAAAAATGCCAAGGGGGTGAATACTTTCGCAAGCCACTGTGTGTATACAGTTGTAGTCGGAAGTTTACATACTTAGGTTGGAGTCATTAAAACTCGTTTTTCAACCACTCCACACATTTGTTGTTAACAAACTATAGTTTTGGCAAGTCAGTTAGGACATCTACTTTGTGCATGACACAAGTCATTTTTCCAACAATTGTTTACAGACAGATTATTTCACTTATAACTCACTGCAACACATTTCCAGTGGGTCAGAAGTTTACATACACTAAGTTGACAGTGCCTTTAAACAGCTTGGAAAATTCCAGGAAAATTATGTCATGGGTTTAGAAGCTTCTGATAGGCTAATTGACATAATTTGATACAATTGGAGGTGAACCTGTGGATGTATTTCAAGGCCTACCTTCAAACTCAGTGCCTCTTTGTTTGACATCATGGGGAAATCAAAAGAAATCAGCCAAGACCTCAGAAAAAGAATTGTAGACCTCCACAAGTCTGGTTCATCATTGGGAGCAATTTCCAAACGCCTGAAGGTACCACATTCATCTGTACAAACAATAGTACACAATTATAAACACCATAGGACCACGCAGCCGTCATACCGCTCAGGAAGGAGACGCGTTCTGTCTCCTAGAGATGAACGTACTTTGGTGCGAAAAGTGCAAATCAGTCCCAGAACAACAGCAAAGGACCTTGTGAAGATGCTGAAGGAAACAGGTACAAATGTATCTATATCCACAGTAAAACGAGTCCTATATCGACATAACCTGAAAGGCCGCTCAGCAAGGAAGAAGCCACTCCTCCAAAACCGCCATTTAAAAAAGCCAGACTACGGTTTGCAACTGCACATGGGGACAAAGATCGTACTTTTTGGGAGAAATGTCCTCTGGTTTGATAAAACAAAAATGGAACTGTTTGGCCATAATGACCATCATTATGTTTGGAGGAAAAAGGGGGAGGCTTGCAAGCCGAAGAACACCATCCCAACCGTGGCAGCATCATGTTGTGGAGGTGCTTTGCTGCAGGAGGGACTGGTGCACTTGACAAAATAGATGGCATCATGAACAAAGGAACATTTTGTGGCTATATTGAAGCAGCGTCTCAAGACATCAGTCAGGATGTTAAAGCTTGGTCGCAAATGGGTCTTCCAAATGGACAATGACCCCAAGCATACTTCCAAAGTTGTGGCAACATGGCTTAAGGACAACAAAGTCAAGAAGCCCTGACCTTAATCCTATAGAACATTTGTGGGCACAACTGAAAAAGCGTGTGCGAACAAGGAGGCCTACAATCCTGACTCGGTTACACCAACTCTGTCAAGAGGAATGGGCCAAAATTCACCCAACTTATTGTGGGAAGCTGTTGGAAGGCTACCCGAAACGTTTGACCCAAGTTGAACAATTTAAAGGCAATGCTACCAAATACTAATTGAGTGTATGTAAACTTCTGACCCACTGGGAATGTGATGATAGAAATAAAAGCTGAAATAAATCATTCTCTTTACTATTATTCTGACATTTCACATTCTTAAAGTGGTGATCCTAACTGACCCGAGACAGGGAATTTTTACTAAGATTAAATGTCAGGAATCGTGAAGAACTGAGTTTAAATGTATTTGTCTAAGGTGTATGTAAACTTCCGACTTCAAGTGTGTGTGTGTGTGTGTGTGTGTGTGTGTGTTTGTGTGTGTATATATTTTTTTTATTATTATTCTTTTACAAAAAGTATATATGGGGAATTGGAAATTATGCAGACAATTGCATTTTTGGAAGCTACAATCTATATGCAATATTCAAGTTGATTTACCCCCTAAATAAAGAAATAACATATTACCCATTGGTAAAAATGTGCATGTTTGATTCAACACCCTAGTCTATGCATATATCTATGCAGCCATGCTCTCTCTCTGTCTTTCTTCTCTTTCTTTCTCTCTCTCGCTCTCTTCTTTTAACCTTTCTCTTTCCCTCATTTGTACTTTTTCTCTCTCCATCCTTCCATCCCTCTCTGTCCATCTCTGTTTAGGTATGGATGGATGCGGGGACTCAGATCTTCTTCTCTTATGGCATCTGTCTGGGGAGCCTTACTGCCCTGGGAAGCTACAACAAATACAACAACGACTGCTATAAGTGAGCCTCACACACACACACACGTGCACACACACAGTAGATGATAGAAGCCAAATACACACAAAGTGGTACTAATTTCATCAACGTAGCTCACCAAGACAAATAAAGCAAAGGAATAATTTCACCTTTCAATTTTCATCTTGTGACTTGGCAAAACTTTTGCTTTTGAAGGTACTCCCTGCCTTTGTTCCAATTGGCACCCAATTCCCTATGTAGTACACTACTTTTGACCCGGGGAATAGGTAATAGGGAGTCATTTAGGATGCATCCCCCGACTCCCAGTCCCCAGATATTTTACAAAAAGAATGCCTGGAATGACCGGGAAAACACAGAGACCGTACCCCACCTAGAACAAAATCCCACACTGTCTGTTTCCCACACTGACACGCAGGTCCTGGCAATTACAAACCCAGGGTCGTGTTCATTAGGGAACGAAATGGAAAACGTTTTAAAGCACTTTGCAAAGGAAAACTAAAATGTGCGTTTCTTACTGGACAGGTCCAGGTAGTCCCTCCCTTTTTGTCATTTTTTTGGGGTTGGGGGTTTGTTTGGCGCACAATAAACATGACCCAGGCTTCTTTTGTAGCTGGACAGCTCTTTGAAAGTTGAAGCTGGCGCCGGACCATAAAGATAATTGATTACTCTTTTGAACATGATCCCTTCTTTTTATGCCACTATGGAATGATTCATTTCTTGTTTTCATTGATCTGTCTTGATTGGATTGATCAATTGTATGGGGCTGTATAGTATTGTTTGAAAGATAATTTATAGATTAATTAGCTGATCAGATATTTGATTCATTGATTAACTGACTGATTGTGGGTTTCATTTATTTCTTGATTGTTTTATTGATTAGTTGTTCTTTTTTTTATACATAGTTTGAAGTCAGTGATTGATTTGAGATTGTCTGTTCCCTATATTTACTTAGTGATTGATTGTCTGTGTGGTTTGCCAGGGACTGTTATTCCCTGTGCCTGCTGAACAGTGGCACCAGCTTCCTGGCAGGCTTTGCCATCTTCTCTGTGCTAGGCTTCATGGCTCAGGAGCAGGGCGTGGACATCGCAGATGTGGCCCAGTCAGGTACATTACAGGCTGGGGGGGTTGCTTGTGTAGTTGTTATCTATGCCAATATATGTGTTAGACACAAATACAGATGCGTTTAAATAGTCAATGTCGCTGACTGTGTGTAACATGTACAGTTGTATAGATAGCTGCTTCAGAAAGTATCCACACCTCTTTACTTTTCCATGTTTTGTTGTTACAGCCTGAATTTAAAATTGATTAAATTAAGATTTTTTGGGAATTTCAGTGGAATTTTGTTTTTTGATTTTTTTTACAAATTAATTAAAAATGAGAAGCTGAGAGATCTTGAGTCAGTAAGTATTCAGCCCTTTTGTTATGCAAGCTTAAATAAGTTCAGGAGTAAAAATGTGCTTAACGAATCACATAATAAGTTGCATGGACTCATTCTGTGTTCAATAATAGGGGTTAACATGATTTTTTGTCGAGTAATGAATTTCAAGCACAGATTCAATCATAAAGACCAGGGAGGTTTTCCAATGCCTTGCAAAGAATGGCACCGATTGGTAGATGTGTAAAAAAAAAAAAAAAAGCAAATGCTGAATATCCCTTTGAGCATGGTGAAGTTATTAATTACACTTTGGATGGTGTATCAATAAACCCAGTCGCTACAAAGATACAGGAGTCTTTCCTAACTCAGTTGCCGGAGAGGAAGGAAACTGCTCTGGGATTTCACCATGAGGCCGATGGTGAAAACAGTTTCCAAGTTTAATGGTTGTGATTAGGGCTGTGGCGGTCAATTTTGTCAGCCGGTGATTGTCAAGCAAATAACTGCCGGTCTCACGGTAATTGACCGTTAATTAACATAAACACATTTAGCATCTCCTTGCTTCCATTTAAAAAGTCTATTAAATCCATGCAATATAGCCTACACCTTCACAATAAATCCATTATTTAATTTAGACAGGTCTAAAGAAACATAATATGAAGAAAATGTAGTCAATTTCAGAAGAAAAGAAGAGCAATACTCTGAGTTGTCCTTATGTTAGGTCCTGATGTGGCTATGCCATATGGCTGTGGGCTACACTAGTTCATTTAGCAGACAAGATTTGCTTATAATTCCATGGCATTATTTTATAATATTTTATAGTATGAAGAATACAATTGAACTAAGCTGAATAAAATAGAAAGAATATTTTCCCCAAACGATTTGAGGGAGTGTGCACGTGCGGCTACTCTGTGTTGAGCGGTTAACAAAGAAAGAGGTACTCCTATATGCTTAATTTAGAGTTATTAATGTAAATTTAGTTGTTCTACAAACATTGGGCTATATGTTTGGATTTTTTATACTTTGTAAGACTGCATGATGAGACTCAAATGATGATTTGTTGCTTGAAAGGCATGAGCCCTGCTTTGTTTTTTTGCGTAGGCTGTACACACCCCAATAGTCTCTCATTCACAATTTGA
This sequence comes from Brachymystax lenok tsinlingensis, assembly GCA_030435695.1. Classification (NCBI taxonomy): domain Eukaryota; kingdom Metazoa; phylum Chordata; class Actinopteri; order Salmoniformes; family Salmonidae; genus Brachymystax; species Brachymystax lenok. The sequence goes on from JAGFMH010000015.1 coordinate 158,787, forward strand.
CAAGCACTTGATAATGCCTGAAATTTCCTGGCAGCATCCCCTTTGTGGCCGTAATGCACCCTAAAACAATCCATGCCTTTTGCGGCCAGTGGTCGTTGTGTCACGTCTGCTCCCACTCTTCCTCCCCCCCTGGCGTTTGAGGGCGCCAGGCTGCCCTGCATCACGCACTCCTGCCATCTATTACACACACCTGCCTTCCCTTGTCACGTGCATCAGCGATAATGAGGACTCACCTGGAATCACTTACCACCTGTTTATTACCTCCCCTATATTTGTCAGTTCCCCAGCTCTGTTCCCCGCTGCTGCATTGATTGTTTTTTGTTCTTGTTACCTGTGTTTTTCACGCTGTTCCTGTCTTGTTCCATGTCCGTTATATATTAAATGTTTGACTCCCCGTACCTGCTTGGTCTCTCCAGCGTCATTCCATGTGACAGAATGCAACAGCCAACATACGAAGCATCGGGGAGTACTGGCGTTCCGGTCGATGGTGACTTCGGCTCTGGGTCGCCGCAGATGGAACCGGGGGTGCCTAGCCAGCTCGTCGGGCTTCCACGCCCTAACTGGCTCGAGAGGTTTCCTTGCCCCGGTTGACTCGGATGGCGCCCATCCCACGTCGGGCCTCAGCCGGATTGTCAGTTATTTTTCGCCCAGCTGGCCCAGGAGTTTCTTGTTTTGTTGGTGACATTGGGGTGGATTCCGCAGCCGATGGAACCGGGGGTGCCTAAGCCAGCCCGTCGGGCTTCCACTCCCTGGCTGGCTCGAGAGGATTCTTTGCCTCGGTTGGCTCGGCAGGTTTCCATCCCACTTCACGTTCCACCGGATCATCGGGCTCCCTCGCTGCAGCAGGATTGACAGGCGTCTTGCCTCAGCCGGGTCGGCAGGCTCCCATGCCTCAGCCGGCTCGCCAGGCTCCCACGCTCCTGCCGGTTCGTTGGGATTCCACGCCCGAACTGACTTGCCCAGCGCCCATGTCTCGGGCCGGTTCGCCCAGGTGGGACTCCGGGTGGTGCCCCAAGGGGGTACTTTATACTTTGTAAGACTGCATGATGAGACTCAAATGATGATTTGTTGCTTGAAAGGCATGAGCCCTGCTTTGTTTTTTTGCGTAGGCTGTACACACCCCAATAGTCTCTCATTCACAATTTGACAAGCACTTGATAATGCCTGAAATTTCCTGGCAGCATCCCCTTTGTGGCCGTAATGCACCCTAAAACAATCCATGCCTTTTGCGGCCAGTGGTCGTTGTGTCACGTCTGCTCCCACTCTTCCTCCCCCTGGCGTTTGAGGGCGCCAGGCTGCCCTGCATCACGCACTCCTGCCATCTATTACACACACCTGCCTTCCCTTGTCACGTGCATCAGCGATAATGAGGACTCACCTGGAATCACTTACCACCTGTTTATTACCTCCCCTATATTTGTCAGTTCCCCAGCTCTGTTCCCCACTGCTGCATTAGTTGTTTTTTGTCTTTGTTACCCGTGTTTTTGACGCTGTTCCTGTCTTGTTCCATGTCCGTTATATATTAAATGTTTGACTCCCCGTTCCTGCTTCGTCTCTCCAGCATCATTCAATGTGATACGTTGTTCCCTTCTCCCTGAGTGCTGCGTTCTCCGAAGCACCTCTCACTTAAATGCGTGATCGGGTCTTTCTCACAGGCTACAAGTAAAGACAGACACTTTGTGGCCGTAATGCACCATAAAACAATCCATGCCTTTTGCGGCCCAGAGTGCTGCGTTGTGCTCTTCCTGAGTGTGCTGCGCAGTCCGAAGCTTCTCTCACTCAGACAGCTCTGTCACGTGATTGGGTCTTTCTCACAGGCTACAACTTACGACAGACACATCGGGGACGCATGCTTATCCAATTCCAAGGTGCATATTGAAGATATTGGATGAATTGTCCTTTCCGTCAGCCAACAAGATGAGTAGGCCTAACGAACAGCAAACGCACTAGTCTATGTCCATTTACTATCCCCCATTGTACAAAAGTCCACCTATTCTGTGTGAGAAATAAATATTCCAAACAGTCTGGGACAGTTGTGGAATGCGATAGATCCCAAATGAATACAACCACTAGCATTAAAAAAAAAAAAAACGTTTTGATGCAATGTGGCTGACGCAACAGATCAGAACGTTTAGCTTAAAATGTTGATAAACTATTAGGCTATTTCTTCACATTATAAACGCAGCAATGCACACACAGCAGTAGGCTATAAGCGCAAATGTTCCATTAGCAGAAAGCACCATTATCAAAAGTGACCGCTAATACAATTATGCATGTTATGCTTTTAGTATAAAGGTGCATTTTTATGGTGAAAATGATCTTCCCCAAACTTTAAACTCACGCGCTGCTTATATATGCCAGTTAGGCTCTACACCCCTTGTAAAGCAGATTGTGCTTAATTTTAAGAAGTTATTTGGCCACTTTAGTGATACAAACCTTATTAAAATATATAGGCCTATGGGATAGGCTACATGAGGTGTGAGACTATGATTAGAAAAGGTCTCAAAGGCAGTTTTTTATGCTGGGAATCATTCTCAAGTGATATTTTTACCCATCAGACTATTCTTGATTTAATCTTGTCTTTACATATACTAAATAATGTGTGACATTTGTTTGATTTAGAATGGACCAATATCATGCACCTGAATCGAAACAGGGGCAGCGGGAACAATACATGTCATCTATGCTCTTAAATAGCGAATGGAGAGCCCTTTTCTTGGTTTATTTTTATGCCAGGTAGGCTATACTCCTTTTGTAAATATAAGCAATGTGCTTAATATTAGGGAAGTTGAGAAATAAATATAGTAGGCCTAGCCTAGAAAGATGATGGGATCCTCCTCTTTTTAATAGCGGCTATCACTCTGTTCTCCCGCAATTGCATAACCTATAGAAATGTTGCGCAACATGAGCTCATGGGCTCTCATGATGTGTTTGATTAGATTTTCAATTATATTTGTGTTGATGTCAGAGGGATTAGAGGGACAATAGAGTGCTGAGAACCAGGCAATTAGGAAGTTTGGTAGGCTACTAATGACCATCAGTAGCATCAGAGCTTGGAGAAGCATAATTACCATGACTAAACCGTCATGTAGAATTTGACTGCCGTCATGACTCGTCACCTCAACAGCCCTAGTTGTGATATGAGAGTTGAGGATGGATCAACAACATTGTAGTTATCCTACAATACTAACCTAAATGACCGTGTGGAAGAAGGAAGCATGTACTGAATAACAAATATTACAAAGAATGCATCCTGTTTGCAACAAGGCTCTTAAGTAATACTGCAAGAAATGTGGCAAAGAAATGTACTTTTTGTCCTGAATACAAAACATTATGTATGGGGGTAAATCCAATACAGCACACCACTCTTCAAATTTTCAAGCATGGTGGTGGCTGCATCATGTTATGGGTATGCATGTCATGGGTGAGGACTTAGGAGTTTTTTAGGATAAAAAAGAAAGCTAAGCACAGGCAAAATCCTATAGGAAACCTGTTTCTGTCTGATTTCCAACAGACACTGGGAGATTAATTCACATTTCAGCAGGAGAATAACCTAAATCACAAGACCAAATCTTCACTGGAGTTGCTAACCTAGATGACATTGAATGTTCCTGAGTGGCGGAGTTACAGTTTTGACTTAAATCATCTTGAAAATATTTTGCAAGACTTGAAAGTGGCTGTTTAGCAATGATCAACAACCAACTTGACAGAGCTTTAAGAATTTTAAAACGAACAATGGGCAAATATTGCACAATCCAGGTGTGCAAAGCTCTTAGAGACTAACCCCAAAAGACGCACAGCTGTACCGAAGGTGTTTCTAACATGTATTGACTCAGGGGGTTGAATACTTATATAATCAAGATATATTAGTGTTTTACTTTTGATAATTTTTGTATTAAATGTTATTAAAAATTCTTCCACTTACAGAGTATGTTTGTGACAAAGTACAATTAAATCAATTTTAATCCCACTTTGTAACAGAACAAAATGTGGAAAAAGTCGAGGTGTGTGAATACTTTCTGTATGTGTCTGACTTGGTGTTGTATGGCTGTGTTTGTCTGACTGTTTGTCTGACTGTGTGTGTTTCTCTCCAGGCCCTGGGCTGGCCTTTATAGCGTACCCTCGGGCTGTAGCCATGATGCCTCTCCCCTCAGCTGTGGGCTGTGTGCTTCTTCCTCATGATTATCATGCTGGGGCTGGACACACAGGTGTGTGTGTGGCATGCACACACACAAACACACAGGGTCTCTTCCACACATGCATCCAGTGTATAACAAATAAGAGTTACAGTGTAACAAGCATCGTATCCACATGCACACACAGACACACACAGTATGCAACAGACAAGCATTGCAATGTAACAGACATCTTACACACACCAACCTACCCCGTTCCCCTCCCCCTTCCACCCCCTGTCCAGTTTGTGAGCCTGGAGGCCCTGATGACCTCTGTGACTGACCTCTACCCTACGGTGATCCGGCGGGGTTATCGACGAGAGCTGCTGCTGCTGCTGGTGTGTGTCGTCTGCTTCCTGGTTGGCCTGGTCATGGTCACCCCGGTGAGTCTGGTTGGATGGATGCATGGGTAGATGATTTATTGGATACCCAGACTCCTTGCTCCGGCCAAGCGCTACCCCACGCCCTTGGACGTTAGTTTCTTCTCTGGAAGTCTGAATCTTGAGTACCTCCCCAACCCTTCACCGAATGCAAACACATTCAGGGCCGTCTGATTGGTCAAGAAACCGATGGGTTGGGCCACAGCCAAATCACACGTGGGTAAAGCAGCAGTTTGAAAATTCATCTTAGGCTTTGATACTCCGATTGGTTAGAGACGATCCAATCGCTGATTACTTAGTTTTATAAAATGCCCCTTGTGCCCCAAAGGTCTGTAGTGAACGACAGAGCAGCAGAAGAATTTAGTGTTAGTTGTCAGGCTAGGTGGATGGATGGTTGTCTGTTTTACTGGCCACATGACTGGCTGGTTAGCTTTGGGGGCTGTCTATGTGACTGGCTGCATGGCTGGCTAGCTGACTGTCTGTCTCAGTCTGCTTGCCTGTCTGTCTACATGATTGGTTGTCTGTCTGTCTATTTGAACTAATGTCCGACTAGTTGACATATTCACTTACTGCTAGACACTCTGTTACAATTAGTACATTATCCAAATGTCTTCTCCCAATTAAATTATCTCCCTCTATCTTTTCAATTGTATAGATCTATGATGTGGTGATAAATCTGTGATGTAATGTTCTCTCAATCTCTTTGGATAGGGTGGTCTCTATGTGTTCCAGATCTATGACCACTACTCCTGTAGTGGGGCCAGTCTGCTGCTCCTGTCCATCTTCCAGTCGGTGGCCGTGGGCTGGGTTTACGGTGAGTCCAGAGGTTGTGCACAATAAATACCTTATCAAAACCTTAACACAACTTTTCACCCTAATGTAGACTTAACACTGTACGCCTGTACTGAACACACCCTCTGACGTGTGCCTCGAAACACAGTACTTTCTTTCTTTCTTTTATCTATATATCTGGCTATGGCTGTCTCTCAATTGTGCAAATACACACAAAGTGAGCTAACGATGGTGTTGTTTAACTATGCACAAATCTTGTGTCCTCCCCTTACCTTCCACATTCCTACTCAGGTCAACAGTAAATGAATCTGGAGTAGTCTATTGCGGGCAGCAGACATTCAGTGTGAGCTGTAGTGCAGTGGAGACAGAGCCAGCGCCAGATCTATTAATGAGTCACTGTCTCCCCAGACTCTAAATCTTCCCGCTGAATGTGTCGCCACACAGTCTCAACCATGCGGCCCTGGGGAGCCCGCAGTAGCTGCCTCAGATACTGACACACCAAAAAGCATAGGCGAAGATAAGTTCAGGCATGAATCTCCCTTAGATGATAACATGCTAACGCTTAGTCGCTAACACAGGTGATCGAAAAACCTGAGCATAAATCTTTGAACGCTAACATCCGAAAATCTCCAGACACAGAAAAGCCTGGGCATATATCTGCCTCAAATGCTAACACTAAGTCTCTAACATAGACAGGCTCAGACACAGAAAAGCCAGGGTGAAAATCTGCTGAGAGTCTACAGTGGAACTGTAGAGGGATTTTGGGTGATCTGCTTTAATTTGTTTCCAAGTAAGTTGATAGTGTAAGAGAGGATTGTTGTTTTCCGATAAGAGCCCTAGCCAGAAGGAAGAGACACGGGCTGTAGATAGGAATGATGATGGGGACTAGAGCAGTCTGTGTGAGGTGGGAACCTCTCTGCTCTAGTGGATTCCTAAGCAGTGTGTTTGTGGAGTGTGTGTGTGCGTGCATTTAGCTTCATACCCCTTCACTATTTCCAAATTTAGTTACCTTACAGCCTTTATTCTAAAAATGAATTAAAAAAAATTATTCCCACATCTATCTCCACACAATACCACATAGTGAAAATACAAAAACTGTTTTTTAGAACATTTTGCTAATGTATAAAATATTTTCAACTGAAATATTACATTTACGTAAGTATTCAGACCCTTTACTCAGTACTTTGTATGGCAGTGATTACAGCCTTGAGTCTTCTTGGGTATGACGCTACAAGCTTGGCACACCTGTTTTTGGCGAGTTTCTCCCATTCTTCTCTGCAGATCCTCTCAAGCTCTGTCAGGTTGGATGGGTTGCTATTTTCAGGTCTTTTTATTACATTTTTACTGAACCTTTATTTAAGTAGGCAAGTCAGTTAAGAACAAATTCTTACACACAATGACGGCCTACCCCGGCCAAACCCTAATGATGCTGGGCCAATTGTGCGCCACCTAATGGGACTCCCAAACATGGCCAGATGTGATACAGCCCAGGACTGAACCTGCCTGGTTTACTCCAGACGTGACACTTGGCATTCAGTGCCAAAGAGAATCTTGTTTCTCATGGTCTGAGAGTCCTTTAGGTGCCTTTTGGTAAACTCCAAGCGGGCTGTCATGTGCCTTTCACTGAGGAGTGGCTTGCCTGGCCACTCTACCATAAATTCCTGAGTTGTCTTGGAGTGCTGCAGAGATGGTTGTCCTTCTGGAAGTTTCTTCCATCTCCACAGACTAACATTGGAGCTCTGTCAGTGATCATCGGGTTCTTGGTCACCTCCTGACCAAGGCCCTTCTCCCCGATTGCTCAGTTTAGCCGGCCGGCCAGCTCTAGGAAGTGTCTTGGTGGTTCCAAACTTCTTCCATTAAAGAATGATGGAGTCCACTGTGCTTCACTGGGGACCTTCAATGCTGCAGAAATTTTTGGTACCCTTCCCCAGATCTGTGCCACGACACAAACCGGTCTCTGAGCTCTACGGACAATTCCTTCAAACTCATGGCTTGGTTTTTGCTCTGACATGCACTGTCAACTGTGGGACCTTATATAGACAGGTGTGTGCCGTTCCAAATCATGTCCAATCAACTGAATTTACTACAGGTGGACTCCAATCAAGTTGTAGAAACATCTCAAGGATGATCAATGGAAACAGGATGCGCCTGAGCTCAATTTCAAGTCTCATAGCAAAGGGTCTGAATACTTATGTAAATGTACAAATATTTCTAAAAACCAGTTTTCGCTTTGTCATTATGTTGTATTGTGTGTAGATTGATGAGGAAAAAAGTTCATTTAATCAATTTTAGAATTAGGCTGTAACGTAACAAAATGTGGAAAAAGGGAAGGGGTCTGAATACTTTCCGAATGCACTTGGGAGAGTTGAGGTAGCCATGCTTTACTTCTCTCTGAGCATCCCCATGGAGAGCTGTGGAAATGGCGTTTGCCAATGGTCGTTTAAACTGCGGTCAGGTCTCCAGCTTTTCCTCTATGGTCGTTACGACCGTGGGATTTAAGGTGGTCTATTCAGGACCTTAGACAATATCCTGTTCTACTGTCTTAAATGGGTCTTCAATTTAAGTAGTTAGGGGTCTCTTGGACCATTATCTAGTTTTCAATTACTGGTCTTTACGATTGTACCTGGACTTCAGATTGACCTTGTTTGGTCCTTACAATTTAGAACCATGGTTAAACCACTGTTGTGGTCAGAACCCAGCCTTGACCACAGAACCATGTAATAACCCCTGACCCCTCGCCCTGTTCCTTAGGGCCTGACAGGTTCAATGACAACATTAAGCACATGATTGGCTATAGCCCGCTGCCCTTCTTCAAGCTGTGTTGGCGCTACCTGACGCCAGCCATGTGTTCGGTGAGTGACCTTTAACCCTTCATCTTCTTGTGTGGGAAGAGTCCTGTGAACTTCATATATGCCAATTGTGTCTGTCATTGTATATCTGTGTACACATTTGAGTAATTGTGTGAATTATTTGGTTACCTTTTTACAGAATCCTGTTGTTGTGACTTTTCACTGTACATTTCTTACCCTAGTAAGGGATCAGACTGATACACTGGTCCAAGATGAATCCGTTGGGTCATATTCAGACAAGCAATGTGTGTGTGCAACTCTCTTTCTCTCTCTCTCACCAGGCGACGTTTGTGTTCTCCTTAGTGTGCTGGTCCCCTCTGTCCCTGGGGAAGGGCATAGTAGCCCCGGGGTGGGCCACCGCTCTGGGCTGGCTCCTCACCCTCTCCTCTGTCTCCCTGCTGCCCCTCTGTGCGCTTTACGCCCTTGCCACCACCCCCGGCAGCCTAACACAGGTCAGTCACACGGTGACATTTTTACGCCAACAACCAACTACTACACTTGGCCCTACCATAACCCTGACTCCCACATTAACTGTTACTCTTGCCCCTACCATCCAACACTGCACTATGTGGACTGACTCTACCCTTAATCTCCCCTGTGACTTACCCTCATGATTACACAAGACATTAGTTAGTGTGTCTTGAAAGTAACTTGCACCTTCCCATCATGCTATAGTGAATAGGTTGGTCAGTAATTCAGTGCACAAGAGTGTATTAAACATATAAGACATACTGTACAGTGCGTTAAGGCATATGTTGTGTGTGACAACCCGTCCATCTCTCCTGTTGACCCGTAGCGTTTCCGCCGGCTGTGTCGTCCTGCCCCCGACTCCAATTTGGCCATGGACCACCGGACCACGTCTCTCACCTTTGAACCCTGTCTGGCTCTCACCGCCGGAAACCCAAGGAGCCAATCACAGATGTGATCTAGGGACGACCACCCTGGGTTTAGCCAATGTTTCGGTCTCACGGTTTCTGCACACCAAATGGACAGATCGGAATCGGGGGTCAAGGGATGTTTCTATGGAGACGGGATGGTCTCTGCCCCTCTGCTGTGTCCTCACTGGTAAATGGAGACAGGATGAGGGTTGAAACTGTGATGGAATCCAGCCTGTATGCTGTTGGGCCTGGGATACGTCTACTGGGCTTAGTGACATGCCCCTGACTGTGTGCATTTTTGTGAATGACGGGGAGGGGGGGAAGGGAGGGAGGGATAAAAGAGAATCGGCCAGTCCCAAATCACTCCCTATTCCCTCCACCTTGGCCTAACCCCTCATCTGAAGGCTCTGGATAGGTGTAAAGCAGTGTAGTAATAAAGCTTCTGTCATATTGCTTTCACCTTACACATCTGCAAACGTTGGGGCCAATGGAAAGATTAGGGATTGAATTGGGACCGGCTGACTGTGTAGAGAAGGGATGGGAGGGAGGAGTAGAGCGAGACAGACCCTTTTATATTGCGATCATGAGCCTGACATTACTGATCTGCTGTGTGACACAGATCATTACCTCATCATAATTTCAGTCAGACTAGCCAATGGTTTCTGACTGAACTATTTTGATCAGACTGATTGGGTCTGAAATGGTACCCTATTCCCTATAAAGTGCACTATTACTTTTAACCAGGGCCGATAGGGCTCTGGTCAAAAGTAGTGCACTATGTAGGAAATAGGGTGCCATTTCATAGTTTGTAATTGGCTAATTGTGTTAAGGCATTAAATGAAACTGTTTACAGAAAATGAGAAATCTCATCTGGATTGGAAGTAGTGAAAAAATCATACCGTTAAGGATCTTTTTTTGCTATTTATTGTGTTGAACAATGAAATTATGAAACACGTAAAATGTAAAACATGTACCATGTTGAAAACATAAGTAATAATCAGAGACATACTATACACTGAGTGTATGAAACATTGGGAACACCTGCTCTTTCCATGACAAACTGACCAGTTGAATCCAGATGAAAGCTATGCTCCCTTATTGATGTCACTTGTTAAGTCCACGTCAATCAGTGTAGACGAAGGGGAGGAGACTGGTTAAAGAAGGGTTTTTAAACCTTGAGACAATCGAGACATGGATTGTGTATTTTTGCCATTCAGAGGGTGAATGGGCAGGACAAAATATTTAAGTGCCTTTGTACGGGGCAGGGTAGTAGGTGCCAGGCACACCGGTTTGAGTCTGTCAAGAACTGCAACGCTGCTGGGTTTGTCACCCTCAACAGTTTCTCGTGTGTATCAAGAATGGTCCACCACCCAAAGGACATTTTATTCCAAGATGGCGTAGCAGTGCAGACGTGTTTTTGTTCGTCCCCTCGTGTACTTTTGTATTTTTCGTCTTTTTTTGTATATATTTCAAATTTATTTTCAATCACTTTTCCATTTTATATTAAATATAACCTGCCTCACCCAATGTGCTACGGAACCGCAATTTTCTAAGACCTTTTAAACAGAACTCCATCGAAGCTAACTAGCTACTAGCTATTTAGTCACTGTTAGCCACTGCTAGTGGCCTTTACCTTCTGCACAGACACCAGCCCTTTTTAGCCTGGATAATACTCGCCAGTCTGACACTATCGGACTGTTTCTCCACTACAACGACGGATCCCTGCCGTAAACCCTGGACCACTACACCTAATCACCACAGCTAGCTAGCTGCCACAGAGTGACCCAGCCCTGAGCCAGGCCCACCTCCCGGCCTCCTCCCAAACACTGCTAGAACCCACTACTCCACCGGTTCCTTGCCGTAAGCTCTCGACCCTGGCACCGGATTCCTCGCTGGTACCGAGTGGCTATAGTGGCTAACGCCCCTGCCTCGAAGCTAGCACTAGTTAGCCGCGAGCCAGGCGCATCTCCGGCTAGCAAAGGAAAGTACGACAACAATACCTCTCGTCATCTGGCTTGGACCCCTCTCGATACAATGCCCCGCCAGTACCACCTCGACTGGTCTGCCGACGAATACTCCATCCACTGTGCCTGCAACCGGCCTCTGTTGGGCGTGGGAGCAGACGATTCTACCAACCCCGGCCGGCTAACTCTAACTTTAAATGCTGTGTCTCCTGCGTGGCGGCATAGTAACGACTACCTCGCGGCTTCCCTCTCCCATCTATTGCTGTTCACTGGACCCTATGATCACTCGGCTACATAGCTGATGCCTGCTGGACTATTCATTAATCACGGTACTCCATTCTGTTTATTTTTTGTTTATCTGTCGGCCCCAGCCGTGTACTCAGGCCCTGTGTGTAGCTAACCAACCCTCTTTGCCCATTCATCGCCAGTGTACCTGTTGTTGTTGTCTTAGCTGACTAGCTGTTGTGGTCTTACCCGTTGTCTCAGCTAGCTCTCCCAATCAACACCTGTGTTTGCTTTATGCCTCGCTTTATGTCTCTCTCAAATGTCAATATGCCCTGTGTACTGTTGTTTAGGATAGTTATCATTTAGTTTACAGTGGAGCCCCTAGGACCACTCTACATAACTCTGATTCCTCCTTTGTCCCACCTCCCACACATGCGGTGACCTCACCCAGTATTACCAGCACCTGCAGAGATGCAACCACTGTATCATCACTCGGTGCCTGGGCCTATCTCCACTGTACTCTCACCCCACCATACCCTGAATCTATTCTACCACGCCCAGAAATCTGCTCCTTTTATTCTCTGTCCCCAACTCACTAGACGACCTGTTCTGATAGCCTTTAGCCGTACCCTTATCCTACTCCTCCTCTGTTCCTCGGGTGATGTGGAGGTAAACCCAGGCCCTGTGTCCCCAGGCACTCTCATTTGTTGACTTCTGTAATCGAAAAAAACTTTGGTTTCATGCATGTTAACATCAGAAGCCTCCTCCCTAAGTTTGTTTTACTCACTGCTTTAGCACACTCTGCCAACCCTGATGTCATGTCTGAATCCCGGCTTAGGAAGGCCACAAAATTCTGAGATTTCCATACCCAACTACAACAGTTTCCGCCAAGATAGAACTGCCAAAGGGGGAGGAGTTGCAATCTGTTGCAGAGATTGACAGAACTTTGCTGGCTTACTTTCCAGGTCTATGCCCAAACAGTTCGAACTTCTAATTCTAACAATGTATCTCTCCAGAAATAAGTCTCTCACTGTTGCCGCCTGCTATAGACCCCCCTCAGCTCCCAGCTGTGCCCTGGACACCATATGTGAATTGATTTCGCCCCCATCTATCTTCAGAGTTTGTTCTGTTAGGTGACCTAAACTGGGATATGCTTAACACCCCGGCACTCCTACAATCTAAGCTAGATGCCCTCAATCTCACACAAATCATCAAGGAACCCACCAGATACAATCCTAAATCTGTAAACATGGACACCCTCATAGATATTATCCTGACCAACTTGCCCTCCAAATACACCTCTGCTGTTTTCCATCAGGATCTCAGCGACCACTGCCTCATTGCCTGCATCCGCTATGGGCCTGCAGTCAAACGACCACCCCTTATCACTGTCAAAAGCTCCCTAAAACATTTCTGCGAGCAGGCCTTTCTAATCAACCTGGTATCCTGGCAGGATATTGACCTCATTCCGTCAGTCGAGGATGCCTGGTCGTTCTTTAAAAGCAACTTCCTCACCATCTTAAATAAGCATGCCCCTTTCAAAAGATGTAGAACTAAGAACAGATACAGCCCTTGGTTCACTCCAGACCTGACTGCCCTTGACCAGCACAAGAATGTCCTGTGGTGGACTGCTATAGCATCGAATAGTCCCAGCGATATGCAACTGTTCAGGGAAGTCAGGAACCAATACACGCAGTCAGTTAGGAAAGCAAACAGAAATTTGCATCCTGTAGCTCTAACTCCAAAAGGTTTTGGGATACTGTCAAGTCCATGGAGAACAATAGCACCTCCTCCCAGCTGCCCACTGCACTGAGGCTAGGTAACACGGTCGCCACCGATTAAATCCATGATAATCGAAAATTTCAACAAGCATTTCTCTACGGCTGGCCATGCTTTCCTCCTGGCTACCCCGGCCAATAACTCCCCCACTCTAGACCCAAATTGCTATAGACCTATATCCTTCCTGCCCTACCTCTCTAAAGTCTTCGAAAGGCTAGTTAATAAACAGATCATTGACCACTTCGAATTCCACCGTACCGTCTCCGCTGTGCAATCCGGTTTCCGAGCTGGTCATGGGTGCACCTCAGCCACGCTCAAGGTACTAAACGATATCATAACCGCCATCAATAAAAGACAGTACTGTGCAGCCGTCTTCATCGACCTGGCCAAGGCTATCGACTCTGTCAATCACCGTATTCTTGTCGGCAGACTCAAGAGTCTTGGTTTCTCAGATGACTGCCTCGCCTGGTTCACCAACTACTTTGCAGGCAGAGTTCAGTGTGTCAAATCGGAGGGCCTGTTGTCCGGACCTCTGGCAGTCTCTATGGGGGTTCCCCAGGGTTAAATTCTCGGGCTGACTCTTTTCTCTGTATATATCAATGATGTCACTCTTGCTGCAGGTGATTCCCTGATCCACCTCTATGCAGACGACACCATTCTGTATACTTCTGGCCCTTCCTTGGACACTGTGTTAACTAACCTCCAAACGAGCTTCAATGACATACAACACTCCTTCCGTGGCCTCCAACTGCTCTTAAACGCTAGTAAAACCAAATGCATGCTTTTCAACCATTCGCTGCCTGCACCCGCCCGCCCGACTAGCATCACTAGCCTGGACGGCTCTGACTCAGAATATGTGGACAACTACAAATACCTAGGTGTCTGGCTAAACTGTAAACTCTCCTTCCAGACTCACATTAAACATCTCCAATCCAAAATCAAATCTAGAATCGGCTTTCATTTCGCAACAAAGCCTCCTTCACTCACGCCGCCAAACTTGCCCTAGTAAAACTGACTATCCTACCGATCCTCGACTTTGGCGATGTCATCTACAAAACAGCTTCCAATACTCTACTCAGCAAACTGGATGCAGTCTATCACTGTGCCATCCGCTTTGTCACCAAAGACCCTTATACCACCCACCCCTGCAACCTGTACGCTCTAGTCGGCTGGCCCTCGCTACATACTCGTCGCCAGACCCACTGGCTCCAGGTCATCTACAAGTCCCTGCTAGGTAAAGCCCCGCCTTATCTCAGCTCGCTGGTAACCACAGCAGCACCCACCCGTAGCACGCGCTCCAGCAGGTATATCTCACTGGTCACCCCCAAAGCCAATTCCTCCTTTGGCTGCCTATCCTTCCAGTTCTCTGCTGCCAATGACTGGAACGAACTACAAAAATCACTGTAACTGGAGACACTTATCTCCCTCATTAGCTTTAAGCACCAGCTGTCAGAGCAGCTCACAGATCACTGCACCTGTACATAGCCCATCTGTTAATAGCCCAACCAACTACCTCATCCCCTACCGTTTTCATTTATTTATCTTGCTCCTTTGCACCCCAGTATTTCTACTTTGCACATTCATCTACTGCACATCTACCATTCCAGTGTTAAATTTGCTATATTGTAACTACTTTGCCACCATGGCCTATTTATTGCCTTACGTTCCTTAGCTTACCTCATTTGCACACACTGTATATAGATTTTTCCATTGTGTTATTGACTGTAGGTTTGTTTATTCCATGAGTAACTCTGTTGTTGTTTGTGTCGCACTGCTTTGCTTTATCTTGGCCAGGTCGCCAAGGTGACCAGTGAGCTGAGATAATGTGGGGCTTTACCTAGCAAAGACTTATAGATGACCTGGAGATAGTGGGGTTGGCGATGAATATGAAGCGAGTGCCAGCCAACGAGAGCATACAGGTTGCAGTGGTGTGTAGTATATGGGGCATTGGTGACAAAATGGATGGCACTGTGATAGACTGCATCCAATTTGTTGAGTAGAGTGTTGGAGGCTATTTTATAAATGACATTGCCGAAGTCGAGGATCGGTAGGATAGTCAGTTTTACGAGGGTATGTTTGGCAGCATGAGTGAAGGATGCGTTGTTGCGTAATAGGAAGCCAATTCTAGATTTAATTTTGGATTGGAGATGCTTAATGTGAGTCTGGAAGGAGAGTTTACAGTCTAACCAGACACCTAGGTATTTGTAATTATCCACATATTCTAAGTCAGAACCGTCCAGAGTAGTGATGTGCGCGCAGGTGTTGGCAGCGATCGGTTGAAGAGCATGCGTTTTGTTTGGGGGCCACTGAAGGAGAGTTGTATGGCATTGAAGCTCATCTGGAGGTTAGATAAGTGTCCAAAGAAGGGCCAGAAGTATTCAGAATGGTGTCGTCTGCATAAAGGTGGATCAGAGTCACCAGCAGCAAGAGCAACATCATTGATGTATACAGAGAAAAGAGTCGGCCCGAGAATTGAACCCTGTGGCACCCCCATAGAGACTGCCAGAGGTTCGGACAACAGGCCCTCCGATTTTACACACTAAACTCTGTCTGAGAAGTAGTTGGTGAACCAGGCGAGGCAGTCATTTAAGAAACCTGTCTGCCGATAAGAATACGGTGATTGACAGAGTCTAATGCCTTGGCCAGGTCGAGGAATACGACTGCACAGTATTGTCTTTTATCAATGGTGGTTTTGATATTGTTTAGGACCTTGAACGTGGCTGAGGTGCACCCATGACCAGCTCGGAAACCAGATTGCATAGCGGAGAATGTACAGTGGGATTCGAAATGGTCGGTGATCTATTTGTTAACTTGGCTTTCGAAGACCTTAGAAAGACAGGATAGGATAGATTTAGGTCTGTAACAGTTTGGGTCTAGAGTGTCTCCCCCTTTGAGGAGGGGATGACCGCAGCAGATTTACAGTCTTTGGGGATCTCATACGATACGAAAGAGGTTGAACAGGCTAGTAATAGGGGTTGCAACAATTGCGGCAGATAATTTTAGAGAGGGTCCAGATTGTCTAGCCCAGCTGATTTGTAGGGGTCCAGATTTTGCAACTCTTTCAGAACATCAGGAAATCTGGATTTGGATCAAGGATAAATGGGTGAGGTTTGGGCAAGTTGCTGTGGGGGGTGCAGGGCTGTTGACCGGGGTAGGGGTAGCCAGGTGGAAAGCATGGAAAAATGCTTATTGAAATTCTCAATTATCGTGGATTGCAATACAGTCTGCTTTCTCTATGATTTGCTTGACCTTCACTTGAACTCTGTTAAACTCTGCATCCATCAAATTAGTAGATAAAGCATGTCTCGTTGGAGGGGTTTATGAAAGCGAAGAACATTCAGAAATCTCTTCAAATTGCCTGTGAGCATCAGAGGTGAACCAGTTGCATACACAGCTTGAGCATTAGCATTTCTCTGACTACGTTCCTCCATTTGAGTCAAAAAAAACTTCTGATTCCAGAAGGACCATGAGCTGTTGCTATTGATAAGATGTCTGATTCTTCATTTTCACCTCAAATAG
The DNA here is from genome assembly GCA_030435695.1 of Brachymystax lenok tsinlingensis. Taxonomy (NCBI): domain Eukaryota; kingdom Metazoa; phylum Chordata; class Actinopteri; order Salmoniformes; family Salmonidae; genus Brachymystax; species Brachymystax lenok. Next base: position 175,348 of record JAGFMH010000015.1, read on the forward strand.
AAGTAGAAAGACTTGTCAGAGGTTGTGAGCGCTGAGGGAAATGTATGCACTTCACCAGATGACTCTGCAGCTTTGTTGCGTTCTTCACATATGATTTGGCACAGTATTTGCAAATGTACACAGTTTTTCCTTCTACAGCTGCAGTGAAATGTCTCCACACATCAGATAGTGCCCATGGCATTTTCCTGTAAAGATTAGATTATTTATTTTTTTAATCTAATACAATTCCATGTACCGATAATTAAGCAGTTCGATTAAACAACTCTTTTGTAAGATAAATTTTTTGTATGGAAACAGGTGAATTAACACTCCTCAGTTAGCAGGCTCAAGCAAGCTTAACTCCACATGGTAGCAAAAACTTACTAGCAGAAATTGTTAACAAGTTAGAAATTATTTAAACACACTGCTGTAGGCTACTATTTACTAGTTAACAACAAATCATGTATGTCATATAAAATATATTCACCCCATCCAGTATTGTAGTCAAAACTTACCAGAAAGCACATAGTCCTTGGTTCAGACAGTGAAATGCCATTCTTGCTATCTCTAAACCCAACAATGCAGTAATCAATAACAATGTAATACTAAAAATAACATAAGGTAGAACAAAAACACAAGAAATAAAAATAAGAAATAAGAAATTCATGAGAAAGTAAGTAATCATACTATATAGAGGGTCAGTCAGTTCCAGTACCACATTTACAATGTGCAGGGATCCTGGAGTGGTAGATATGTATAGGGCTAGAGAAAGGGGCTACCTAGTCAGTTGTACAACTGAATGAATTCAACTGAAATGTGTCTTCCGTGATTTAACCCAACCGCTTTGAATCAAAGAGGTGCGGGGGGCTGCCATAATCAATTGACTAGGCATCAGGATATATGATAAACAGAGTAGCAGCAGAGTATATGATGATTGTATGTGAGTGGGTGTGTATGTGAACAAATTATGAAGTGAGCGTTACGTGTGTGTGTTGGAGTGTCAGTGTGAGTGTGTAGGGTCCTGGGAGTGTGTAGAGAGAGTGCAAAAAAAGGGTCAACTCAGTGTGTGTATTCATTTTTTTAGCTATTTAGCAGTGTTATGGCTTGGAGATAGAAGATGTTCAGAAGACTTGGTGTCAGACTTGATGCACCGGTTCCACTTGCCGTGCGGATGCAGAGAGAACTGTCTATGGCTTGGGTGGCTTGGTGTCTTTTTAACGATATTCGGGCCTTCCGTTCACACCACCTGATATAGAGGTCCTGGATGGCAGGGAGCAAGGGCACCAGTGAGTCCTATTTTGCTGCTGTAGGTACATTACTTCTGTGACCTAGGTCCTAGGGGACACTCCTGTACTTGTCGCCTACCCCCTAGCTGCAATGGATGACAGAAGAGAGAGCTCCTCTGAACAGGCACACCACACTTTCGAGCGATTAAGAGATGGATGGAGGAGTGATGAAGAGAGGGAGGGGCTCCTTTAGAAAGGATCAAAGCCAACTTGTTATCCATCACTCGAGAACAAATGTTGTGATCCTCATTATTATGCCAACGTTCTTTATTGGATGTATTTTTATCCCAGCGGACATTAGTAGCCTATTATGGATGGAAGACGGAGAGAGCATGTGAGTAAAAAGAGAGTAGGTGCAGATCTCTAAATGGCACTTATTCCCTACATAGTGCCATAAGTAGTGCACTATATAGGGAAAAGGGTGCCCTTTGGGACATAGACAGAAAGTCATCGAGATGAAGAGCTGTGCTCTGGGAATTCTGGAACCATCCACCATCACTTAGCCAGTTGGTTATGTAAAAAGGTCCGGTGTCAATTAGCTGTATTGGATTCCCCCACAGCAGGCGACTATAGAACTGGGTTGTCCCTGCTCCACACGTGTCTGTGCACGCATGGTTATGCACATGTTGTTTTGGAGTATTTTAGATACTATGGGACTCCTGTGCAGAACATGCGATCTATCATTGTAGTGTGTGTGTGTGTGGAGATGAGGGGGTGGTTAGTTCAGGCCAATATGGTTCCCAAGCATACATCCTCTATTTCAGCTGATCAGGATTAGAAATGATCCAGTGTGTGAGAGATAGAGGGAATGAAAGACAGAAACATATTGGAGGATGTGTGGCAGATGCAGTTTGTCCATGACCAAGCGCTATACTGTACGATTGTTTAGGTTGTCTTTGTAACCCACCCACCTCCTTTTCCTCTTTCTATGCCATCTAGGCTACTCTTCCCTCTCTCCCCTTCCATATAGGTGTTTTGCCATTATCACCAATTGCTTTATAATTTGTTCTTTGTGTAGCAAATCACATGATTTTGTGTAAGCAAACACAAAGATTACCGGCTGTAGCATTGACTGTCGTTGGTTGAAATGTAGTTGTAAAATTCACATGTATTCTGAATTCACCTCAGTGGTTTTACAATGTATTTACAATGTTTTTTTTGTCAAATGTGTTGCTTGAAAAATCAGTAGAAATATTTTGGGCATTTGGCAGACTTTTTTAGTTAGGGTTAGCAGTGTGGTTAAGGTTAGGAACAAGACTCAAAACAAGATTCCTGAGGAAAAAATGCTAACCTGCTGTAATGCGGGGGGGCATTGGTTGTGTGGGTCATGCATGTAGAGGTGTGCGAGGGGGAGAGTCTTAGGGTGGCAGTTAGCACATGGTGTTCTGTTTAATGTTTTGGCCATGCTTAGAAGTCCACCCACACACACACACCCTCTTGCTCGCTCGCTCGCTCTCTCTCTCCCTCTCTCATACTAGGCCACAGTATTACTGGATTAGTAAAACAAGGGACATCTCAGGATTTTAGAGGGGGTGGATGGGCGTTCGGTAGAGGAGAGTAGGGTTCACCCACACAAAATACACATTTATTGATAACCTAAAGTTTTAGGTAGGCCTTTCTCAAAGGGACAAATGGGGACTGGTGGGAGGGAGGGAGTGTGGGTGCGTGTGCGTGTTTCTATATCTCTCTCTCTCTCTGTATTTTGATGGCTCCTATGGGAAAACACTGTACTGTAACTCAGCCACCAGTAAACTAGCAAACAAACACAGTGCTGAAGACGCATGAAGAGTCGCACTTCCTCTTGAGAGTTTGGCCCTAGACTGCTATGTATGACTCAGCTCTCTCCAAACACAAAGGCATGACACCCTTGACACACACACACTTCCCTAAAGACACAATCAATTGCCAAGACACACACACTGACAGTCCCTCCTCACGAACTTGGGACTGAACTCCTCCCTTTGCAACCTGGTCCTAGACTTCATGAAGGTAGGCAACATAACCTCTTCGACCTTTCCTTACCTGTCACCATAGACCCACTTCAACTCGCTTACCGCCCCAATAAGTCCACAAACGATGCAATCGCCATCACACTGCACACTGCCCTATCCCATCTGGACAAGAGGGATACCTATGTAAGAATGTTTTTTAATGACTATAGCTCAGCATTCAACACCATAGTACCCTCCAAGCTCATCATTAAGCTTGAGGCCCTGAGTCTGAACCCCGCCCTGTGCAATTGGGTCCTGGACTTCCTGATGTGCCGCCCCCAGGTGGTGAAAGTAGGAAACAACATCGCCACTTCGCTGATCCTCAACACTGGGGTACACATGCCCCACAAGCATGTGTACTCAGCCCCATCCAGTACTCTAACTCAAGGTTGCAGACACAACCGTAGTAGACTTGATTACCAACAATGATGAGACAGCCTACAGGGAGGAGGTGAGGGCTCTGGGAGTGTGGTGCAAGGAAAATTACCTCTCACTCAACGTCAACAAAACTAAGGAGATGATCGTGGACTTCAGGAAACAGCAGAGGGAGCACCCCCTTATCCACATCGATGGAACAGCAGTTTTAAGTTTTAAGTTCCTCTGTGTACACATCACTGACAATCTGAAATGGTTCACCCACACAGACAGTGTGGTGCAGAAGGCACAACAGGCCCTATTCAACCTCAGGAGGCTGAAGAAATGTGGCTTGTCACCTAAAACCCTCACAAACTTTTACAGATGCACAATTGAGAGCATCCTGTCGGGCTGTATCACCACCTGGTACGGCAATTGCATCGCCCACAACCACAGGGCTCTCCAGAGGGTGGTGCGGTCTGTGTATAGGGTTTGTTGTTAAATTGTTAGATATTACTTGCTAGATATTGCTGCACTGTCAGAACTAAAAGCACAAGCATTTCGCTACACCCAAAATAACATCTGCTAAACACGTGTATGTGACCAATAAAATTGGATTTGATTTAATTTTGACTCTGATTCTCAACACGGTTGCCCCACGAGAGCATCCTCAGTCCCTCCTGTACTCCTTGTATACCCACGACATGCGTGGCCTTACACAGTTCCCACTCCATTATCAAGTTCGCTGACGACACGAGAGTAGTAGGCCTGATTATGAGCAACGACATGAGAGTAGTAGGCCTGATTACCAACAACGAGACGGCCTACAGGGAGGAGGTAGGCACTCTGATGGCGTGGTGCCAGGTAAACCACCTCTCCCTCAACATCAGTAAAACAAAGGAACTGATTGTGAACTTCAGGAGGAACCAGGCTGGGCATGCCCCCATCCTCATCAATGGGGCCGCCGTGGAGGCGGTCAAAAAAGTCAAGTTCCTCAGCGTACACATCTCAGAGGAGCGGAAATGGTCAAACAACATGGACCCGTGGTGAAGAACAACAGCATTGTTCTCAGCATTGTGAATATAGGACAGGACACACACACACTTTTTGAGACAGTTGAACTGTGAGAACATCTATTCTGAAAATGCCATAAATTATCCATTTCTACAGTTGTATAATTCTGACTTCAGACACTCTCCAGCCCATTGTTACAGTTGCCCCTTCAATTATTAAAAGAGCCACACTTAAGTGGTTTAAAAATAACAGACAAGTGTTAAATACACCCATTCAAATGCTGAGATAGAGTGCTATTTTCTATTTGGCATACTATAACAAGAGCGGAAGCTTATGAGTTGTGGTGGTGGCTGGTGTTGTTATTGTTGACATTGTGTGGCTAGTAGTAGTGATGATGTCACGCTTGAGTGAAATGAGCTCCAATAGACTCACACATCACCAGAGTGAATTCCCCTGCTCCCATAGCACAATAGCCGTTATTCTGTACAGTGAGTAGGCTAAACCCGCAGGCGACTGGGGTAGCTGGAGCGTTGTATCATAGCGCTGGTTTTTTCATAGCAGTCCATAGAGTGACTGTAAATGGCATAGCACTCCATGTGACTGTAAATGACGGCACGTTTTTTTAGATCTCCTTCCATAACAAGAGTGTATTTTTATATCTCACAAATGAAGAAGATTTTGAGGGATGACCCCTTCGAATTGAACCCTTGCGCGCGCTCATATCTAGACTACACACACGCTCGCGCGCTTAAAAACGCACACAGACAGACTGCCACGCGCTTGCTGTCCCCACTAGGGCGAATGCTGAAGATATGGGTGACATTATTGAAAAATGCTTTGTTATAGTGCTCATTTACTCTCCTGTTTGCGTCTCGGCGCCGGCGATAGCACCAACAAATAGAGTTGAGTGGGGCGGCTGACTGGAAGCCTCCAGCACTTGACTTTGCTTTGATTTCGGCAGACACGAGAACGCAGCAGAGAGAGAGAAGAGGGGGGTAGAGTGGCGAGTGGGTGCAAAGGGGCAGGACTTTTTCTCTCTCCTCTATTAAGAGGAAAGTTTTGTGTTTTGTTCTCCAAGTTCAGCTCGGTCCTCAAGCCCTGTTCTCCGCTGCTCTTTTCTTCCATCTCCGCGGTGTCCTTTCTTCCATTCCCTCCGATGCCTTCATTTTTCTGCGTTTTTACACTTTCCGTGTGAATTCTGGATATCGAGACCATGCGTATTCAAACGGGACCTGTTCTGAAAATTGTTTTTCTTCGTTTCCATTACTGTTTTAGTTGGAATACAAATGTTTCGCCGTGCACTGCTTGTTTTTGGGTAAAGATGACCCGTGTCTTTTGTGCTTTTGCTGGAGTCATGTTGGTGTTTCGGATTCTTTTGCTGTGGATCGTGGAGTTGCATACGGGCTGCGATGCGGTGCTCGCCGCAGGTCTCACCACGTTCAGGGCTTTCGCTCCACCTGCAAAAGAGGGTGTTGTGCGGACCGTCGATCGGATTTACCATGGAGGTGGGAAGGTTGGTTACCTACTCTACATGGACGGGAGAAGGTTTCAGTTAGATATGGAGAGGGATGAGTCAATTCTGTCACATCACTTCAGTCCGAAATATGTGATGGCCCTGATGGGAGCGGGAGAAGGCGCCGCGCCTCTGCACCGGGAGTGTGTTTACCGAGGAACCGTGGACTCCAACCCCAAGTCCCTGGCGGTTTTCAGCCTCTGTGGTGGGGGTCTAGAGGGCTTTTTCGCTTTGAAACACGCACGCTACACAATCACACCCTCATCCGAGCCAAGGGACACGATAGCGACGTGCGTTCGCTGGATGACAAGGATGCAGAGAGCGCACTCCACTACTTCACGCAGGAGAGCTTCAGCTTCGAAGCCATGCCTGTGAGCGAGAGCTGTGGGACAAAGGAAGGGCGCGGGCGCATGGATGCATCGAGGAAACACCGGCGTAAGGGCCGAGGGAACGGGAAACGCGATCGGCATGGTGTCACCCTGGACATGGGCGAGGAGCGCAGCAGAGCGCGCGGCAGAAGATGGTGGACGCAGTTCTCCAAACCTGCTTCTCTGCCCTCACTGGGAAGTCGGCGCAAGAGGTCAGTTTCGCGCGCCAGGCACGTGGAGCTCCTGTTGGTCGCGGATGAGTCCATGTCCAAGAAGTACGGCAAGGACCTGCACCACTACCTGCTCACGCTGGCCTCCATCGCTTCCAAGTTGTACGGCCATGCCAGCATCGAGAACCCCATCCGCCTGTCCGTTGTGAAGGTGACCATGGTCACGGAGAAGGAGAAGGGGTTGGAGGTGTCCAAGAACGCAGCCGCCACGCTCAAGAGCTTCTGCAAGTGGCAGAACCAACAGAACCCACTGGATGACGACAACCAGCACCACCACGACGCCGCCATCCTCTTCACCAGGCAGGTAAACAAACAAACAAAACCACAGAGTTCGACTCGCGCCCCCCTGGGGTGTTACGTTATGGTACTGCTTGTGTGACAGACCATTTCTGTACTCTTACCTGTTATTCAAGAGAGTCATTTGGCTCAAAATATGTTTATTACATCATTGTTATCAAGCAGAAATCTGCTTCGGTTTAGTGTTTCCAAATTGAGTGAGTGCGTCTCTCTCTCTCTATTTCTCTCTGTCTGTCTTGCTCACCCTCCCTCCTCTGTGTGGGCTCTCGCGCGTGTCTTATAACAACCCTAAAAAGAGCGTTTCCTCCGCTTGTGTTTTTATGGGCAGCCTCCTCTGTCTCAGACTCTCCCAGTCCCCTGACAACCAATGTCTCGAGTCAGTGTGATCTATCGCACCCGCTGCGCACGTACATCCCTTCCAGGGTTGAAGGGATGTACTTGAAATCAGCTGAAGGTTAGAGTTCAGAATGTTTCTCTCACACAGAAACTGCAGCCAACCTTCAGCCCTGTTTTTTTTCCTTCCAGTTTTCTTTTTCTTTTTTCCCCCTCCTAGATTTCATTTGTCTGAGCAGAGCTGGGACTGTCAAAAACGCAAACACAAATATCAAATCAAATTTTATTAGTCACGGGTGTAGACCTTACAGTTAAATGCTTACTTACAAGCCCCTAACCAACAATGCAGTTTAGTTGACAAAATACGAATAAGAAATAAAAGTAGGAAGACAGTTTTAATGAGCAGCAGTGAAATAACAATAGCGAGACTAAAACATGTGTAAATATTTGTATGAACATAACAAGATTCAACAACTGAGACATGAACTGAACAAGTTCCACAGACATGTGACTAACAGAAAGGAAAAAATATGTCCCTGAACAAATGCAGAGTGCCAAATTCAAATTACAAAAATACTAATTTCAAACATTCATGAAAATACAAATGCTGCACACCCTTCAAAAGCTTAGACTCTTGTTAATTTAACAGCATTGTCAGATTTCAAAAGGGCTTTATGGCGAAAGCAGAACATTTGATTGAGGACAGCGCCCACTCAAACTCAATTAGCATAATAACATAACCAGCAGAGGTGTCACAAAACTCAAAAATAGCATATAATAAATCGCTTACCTTTGATGATCTTCCTCTGATGGCATACCCAAGCGCCCAGGTTACACAATAAAAGGTCCTTTGTTCGATAAAGTTCCTCTTTATATCCATATAGCTCTGTTTGGTTGGCGCCTTTTGTTCAGTAATCCACCTGCCCAAAGGCTTTCATCCATGCAGACAAACGATATCCCAAAAGTACCCGTAAAGTTCGTTGAAAAAAGTCAAACAGCATTTGTAATCAATACTCAGATACCCTAAAATGAATATAAACTATAATATTTCAGACGGAATATAACCTGCTGAATAGAAGAGAAAAAGAACTGAGCGCGCATTCCCTGTTATGCGCAAAATCCAAAACAGTACACTTGACGTGAACTCAGGAACAAGTGGTCTTACTCCCTTGATTTTCATGATTGAAGCTTTAAACCTTTTTCTAAAGACTGTTGGCATCTAGTGGAAGCCATAGGAACTGCAACCTGGGGGTTAAACTATGAGGCTTTGAATAGCTGGCCTATTGAAAACAGTTTGACATGACTGATTCAGACATTCCCGGATGGATTTTGCTCTGGTTTTTGCCTACCATATCAGTTCTGTTATACTCACAGACATTATTTTAACAGTTTTAGAAAATTCAGAGTGTTTTCTATCCAAAGCTATATGCATATCCTAGCTTCTGGGCCTGAGTAACAGGCATTTTACTTTGGGCACGTTTTTCATCCAAACTTCAAAATACTGCCCCCTAGCCCTAAGAAGTTAAGTACTGCAGTGCATCTCCTCCTCATGGACTGCACCAGATTTGCCAGTTCTTGCTGTGAGATGTTACCCCACTCTTCCACCAAGGCACCTGCAAGTTCCCGGACATTTCGAGGGGGAATGGCCCTAGCACTCACCCTCCAATCCAACAGGTCCCAGACGTGCTCAATGGGATTGAGATCCGGGCTCTTCGCTGGCCATGGCAGAACACTGACATTAATGTCTTGCAGGAAATCACACACAGAACGAGCAGTATGGCTGGTGGCATTGTCATGCTGGAGGGTCATGTCAGGATGAACCTGCAAGAATGGTACCACATGAGGGAGGAGGATGTCTTCTCTGTAACGCACAGCGTTGAGATTGCCTGCAATGACAACAAGCTCAGTCTGATGGTGCTGTGACACACCACCCCAGACCAAGACGGACCCTCCACCTCCAAATAGATCCTGCTCCAGAGTACAGGCCTCGGTGTAACGCTCATTCCTTCGACGATAAACGCGAATCCGACCACCACCCCTGGTGAGAAAAAAACGTGACTAGTCAGTGAAGAGCACTTTTTGCCAGTCCTGTCTGGTCCAGCGATGGTGGGTTTGTGCCCATAGGCGACGTTGTTGCCTGCCTTACAACAGGCCTACAAGCCCGCAGTCCAGCCTCTCTCAGCCTATTATGCGACAGTCTGAGCACTGATGGAGGGATTCCTGGTGTTTACTCGGGCAGTTGTTGTTGCCATCCTGTACCTGTCCCGCAGGTGGGATGTTCGGATGTTCCGATCCTGTGCAGGTGATGTTACACATGGTCTGCCACTGCGAGGATGATCAGCTGTCCGTCCCTGGACCTAGACTTGGTGGTTGGTGTCTTTGACAATTTTAGGCCTTCCTCTGATACTGCCTGGTATAGAGGTCCTGGATGGCAGGAAGCTTGGCCCCAGTTATGTACTGGGCTGTACGCACTACCCTCTGTATTGCCTTGTGGTCAGAGGCCGAGCAGTTGCAATACCAGGCAGTGATGCAACCAGTCAGGATGCTCTCGATGGTGCAGCTGTAGAACCTTTAGAAGTTCTGTGGACCCATGCCTTTCTTAAAATAAATACACAGAAGTAAACCTGCATATTTTTTAAACCTGCCTATTTTGTTAAAATAAATGCATGTTAGCAGGCAATATTAACTATGGAAATTGTGTCACTTCTCTTGCGTTCGTGCAAGCAAAGTCAGCTTATATGCAGCAGTTTGGGCCGCCTGGCTTGTTGCGAACTGTGTGAAGACCATATCTTCCTAACAAAGACCGTAATTAATTTGCCAGAATTTTATGTAGTTATGACATAACATTGAAGGTTGTGTAATGTAACAGCAATATTGAGACTTAGGGTTGCCACCCGTTCGATAAAATACGGAACGGTTCTGTATTTCACTGAAAGAATAAACGTTTTGTTTTCAAAATTATAGTTTCCGGATTTGACCATATTAATGACCAAAGGCTTGTATTTCTGTGCGTTTATTATAATTAAGTCTATGATTTGATGTTTGATAGAGCAGTCTGACTGAGCGGTGGTAGGCAGCAGCACGCCAGAAGCATTCATTCAAACAGCACTTTACTGCTTTGCCAGCAGCTCTTAGCAATGCTTGTGTCACGTCCAGGCCTGAGAAGACAGGCTGGTGTGTTTAGTTTTGTTTTTGGTGTAGGGTTTTTATGTTCTAGGTGATATATTTCTATGTTAGTAATGGTTCCCAATTAGAGGAAGCTGTGTGTCGTTGTCTCTAATTGGGAACCATATATATGTTTGGGGTTTTCTATTAGGTTTTGTGGGTTATTGTTTGTGCATAGCTTGTAGTTTGTTTAGTTATGTCCAACATCACGATCTTCAAGCATGCTCATTTTGTTATTTTACCAGTTACGTTCGTCATTAATAAAATGTATACTGGAAGCATCGCTGCGTCTTGGTCTGTCCCTTCAGGAGATCGTGACAGAATAACCCACCACAAAAGGACCAAGCAGCGATGTTTAAAGGAGTCCTGGACTTGGGAGGAGATATTGGCTGGGAAGGGGCCTTGGAGGAAAACGACGGAGCATCGTCACCCCAAGAAGGAGATGGAAGCGTCGAAGACTGAGCGAGGGAGTTATGAGGATATATATGGAGCATGGAACCCGGAGAGGGAGAGATATGTTGGGACTCGCCTGGCGCGGAAACCTGAGAGGCACCCCCAAAAAAGATTTTTGGGGGGCACACGGGGAGTTTGGCCGGTTCAGGAAGGACTCCTGAGCTAACTCCTCGTGCTCTCTGGAGGGAGCGTTGGAAGGAGCGTCGCACTGAGCAGACACCGTGCTATGCAGTTTAGCGCACGGTGTCTCCAGTGCGCATGCATTGGCCGGTGCGCGAAATTCCAGCGCCACTCATCTGTCGGGCTAGGGTGAGTGTGCAACCTGGAGGAGTGGTGCCGGCTTTACGAGCGAGGTCTCCAGTACACCTTCTGGGACTGAGATATCCTGCACCGGTTCTGCGTGTGGGGTCTCCGGTTCGCATCCACAGCCCAGTGCGTGACATTCCAGCTCCCATCATCCATGAGGCAAGGGTGAGTGAACAGCCGGGAGAGAAGTACCGCTCCACGCACCAGGTCCCCTGTACGCTACATAGCCCAGTACATCCTGTTCGGCCCGCCGCACCAGGCCCCCGTGGCGCTAGAGAGCCCAGCACGCCCTGTTCGCCCGCACACCAGGCCCCTGTGCGCTTAGATAGTCCAGCACATCCTGTCCCTGCTCCACGCTCCAGGATCCCTGTGCCCGCCGTGGACCCAGCACGCCCTGTCCCTGGTCCACGCTCCAGGATCCCTGTGCCCGTCGTGGACCCAGCACGCCCTGTCCCTGCTCCACGCCCAGGATCCCTGTGCCCGCCGTGGGACCCAGCACGCCCAGTCCCTGCTCCACGCTCCAGGATCCCTGTGCCCGCCGTGGACTCCAGCATGTCCTGTCCCTGCTCCACGCTCCAGGATCCCTGTGCCCGTGGACTCAGCACGCCCTGTTCCTGCTCCCCGCACCAGAGTGCCAGTGCGCTTAGTGAGCCCAGTACGGCCGGTTCCTGCTCCCCGCACCAGAGTGCCAGTGCGCGTAATGAGCCCAGTACGGCCGGTTCCTGCTCCCCACACCAGAGTGCCAGTGCGATTAGAGAGCCCATCACGGCCCGTACTTGCTCCCCGCACCAGAGGGCCAGTGCGCGTCCCATTTCCGGGACCTCCAGAGAGCGTCCCCTGTCCGGGACCTCCAGAGAAGGTCCCCTGTCCGGGACCTCCAGAAAGGATTCCCTGTCCGGGACCTCCAGAGAAGGTCCCCTGTCCGGAACCGCCAGAGAGGGTCCCCTGTCCGGAACCGCCAGAGAGGGTCCCCTGTCCGGAACCGCCAGAGAGGGTCCCCAGTCCGAACCGCCAGAGAGGGTCCCCAGTCCCGAACCGCCAGAGAGGGTCCCCAGTCCGAACCGCCAGAGAGGGTCCCCAGTCCGAACCGCCAGAGAGGGTCCCCAGTCCGGAACCGCCAGAGAGGGTCCCCAGTCCGGGACTTCCAGAGAGGGTCCCTGTCCGGGACCTCCTCCATACCTGGGCTTGGCAGGTTGGCAGAGCACAGTGTGCCAACTATTACCACCACCTGCATGGGCATGGACTTCCCACCCACTTGGCAGTGTCCCCTCTGTGTCACCGGCACCGGGTTGGGTGGCACAGTGGTTGGAACAACTAGCACAGAGATACTTAGCACTGGCTCTACCTAGGGCAAGTGACAGGTCATAACAACAGTAACAACTCCATAGAATAACATTATTTTACTAGGCAAGTCAGTTAAGAACAAATTCTTATTTTCAATGACAGCCTAGGTTAACTGGGTTAACTGACTTGTTCAGGGGCAGAATAATTTTTACCTTGTCAGCTCGGGGATTCAATCTTGCAACCTTTCGTTTACTAGTCCAACGCTCTAACCACTAGGCTACCTGCCGCTAGACTACCTGCCGATTATAACACCTGCAAGGTGTTTGGAGTGGACCATGCCTTATCAAAACGTCAAAGGTCAGTGAATCCCCTCAGCCAATAGGATTTGAACTCTGATTCCATGATTGGCTGTAGTGTTAGATCACTGTATCTTTAAAACACAAGCCTTCCATTTAGTTGTCTCTCATTTCTGCAGCTTGTCATCAAAGAAGTCAGTGTCGTAGCTTGGGTGAGTCACGCTCATTCAATGGAAGTCAAATCCATCATCAGACTGCATTCTCGCAGTCAGAGACAAGACCCATCCATTCTTTTGAGATGAAGAGGGGGGGAGTTTATTGGAACATGAGGTTATTCATGCATTGGTACAATTACTCCGGTCCCAACACCCCCGTGTCCTGAGTGAGCTGACCCATGTGCCTGTGTCACCGGGCTCTGTGCATGCTGCACCAGGACAGAACAAGAGACACATTGAGGGGACTCTGTGTGTGTATGCATTTGTGATTTGTATGTGTGTGCATTTGTGGGTGCGTGCATGCGCGTGTGTATGTGCGTGCCTGTGTGTGATTATTAGGGGTTACGTCACAGTGTGACCGGACGCATGACTGCTCTCGCCAGGGACCGGGACATTAAACAAAGCCTTACTGTGAGGAGAAGAGCTCTCTACTGACAGAACATAGAGCAGGGATCATCGACTAGATTCAGCCGCAGGCCTATCTTTTTTCTTGAGCGGATGGTCAGGGGGCCGGGACATAATTATAAATAATTTGTAGACTGCATTTTAACGCAAGAAGCCCAAACAGATATAATATTTAACTAAAACATAATCCTTTCAAACATTGCTTACGCTTGTATATGATCACATATATCTCTATTATGTGTGAGAATACTTTGAAACAGATTTCCAAAATTAAAATTACTTGGAGTTGATTTGCTGGTGTTTTTACGGTCTATGTCCAACAAAAGTAATTAAAAAAAAACACTTTTGTTTTTTGCTCAGAAAACTTGGGGGGACAAATAAAATTGGCCCGCGGGCCGCCAGTTAAGGAACTCTGACATAGAGAGAGACAAAAAATCAACTTGAAATAACCAAGAAAACATAACATGAATATGCTGCATGGAATTATTCACCATAAATATTACATCCTCAATCAAATCAATCAATCAAATGTATTTATAATGCCCTTTTTACATCAGCCGATGTCACAATCTGCTGTACAGAAAACCAGCCTAAAACCCCAAACAGCAAGCAATGCAGATGTAGAAGCACGGTGGCTAGGAAAAACTCCTAGAAAGGCCTGGAACCTAGGAAGAAACCTAGAGAGGAACCAGGCTCTGAGGGTGGCCAGTCCTCTTCTGGCTGTGCCGGTGGAGATTATAACAGAACATGGCCAAGATGTTCAAACATTCATAGATGACCAGCAGGGTCAGATAATAATAATCACAGTGGTTGTAGAGGGTGCAACAGGTCAGCACCTCAGGGGTAAATGTCAGTTGGCTTTTCATAGCCGATCATTCAGTCATGAACAGTGATTCATAACTAGGTCAATATCACCTTCTCTCATTACACTGTACTCTATGTCAATTGAGATGATCATGTTTATTGTAGTCTCTTTGATTGTTCCCTCATGCACTAGGACATACGTGTTTAAGGTTTCCTTGTTGCCAGAGAGAGAGGTAGAGAGAGAAAGATAGAAGGGGCTAGAGTGATAGATAAGAGGGGGCTAGAGTGATAGAGAGAGGATGCAGAGAGAGAGACAAAGAGCGAGAGTGTGTGTGGACTCTTGAGAAAGAGACAGGGAGAGAGAAAGGGACAGAGGGAGGACTCTGAGAACGAGAGAGTGTGTATGCAGAGAGCAAAGAAAGCATTGAAATGTTAGGCTACATCTCCTTTTTGTTGAAGGTTACGTATCTGTTGAAGGTTAAGGGCACGTATTCGCGAAACGTCCCAAAGTAGGATTATTGATCTCTTATTCATAATGAGAAGTTCCATTATTGTTGTTTCTATGTTAAAGTACAGTACCCTGCAGATGTCCCTGTTAGTTTCACCAGACAGACATGTCACCCCAGTGGTGCGCAGCCCAGTGGCTTTGCTCAAACCAATAACACCTAGGTCATTGTCACTTTATATACAAAACATCACCTTATGCAGGTGCCGGGTCTGAAAAGTGAATTCATAATCTGTGATGCAGAGTAACCTATCACACACTCTTACTAGGCACCTATGGCATGTAACAAGATGTTCCTGACCAATCACGTGGACCGAGTGATGGGTCGAAAGTCGAATGGCAGAGTTTAAATAGGCATGAAATATAGGACCTGTGAAATACCCCAGTCTTATAAAAAATTTAGGAGATATAGGCCTACCTATGTGTTCGCACACATGCATACACACACACACACACACACACTTTAAGCAGACACACACCGTACACACAGTACACACACACAATCAAAAAGCACACACACACACACTGTAAGCAGAAACACTGTAAGCAGACACGCACACACACATACTGTAAACACACACTCACACATACACACAACAAACATGAGCGAGGAGAAGAAGCGACAGGAGAGCACATAGGACACACTGTTCAAATCAAATAATACACGTGCGTACATACTCAATTCTCCACAGCACATATGATAGAGCGTGCATGTGCACTCGAGTTGGAATGATAGAGTGTGGACATCTGGATGTTTTGGAAGTGGGTCTGTCTGTTGCTGTCTGATTTGTTTAGTAGACGAAACAACGCCATGAACTTAAATGATCAGCTAGCAGTTGAGGTCTGGGATGATATTCACAAAGCATCTCGGAGTAGAACTGCTGCTCTAGGATTTTGCCTTTTTAAATCCTACCTCTGGAATGACAATCACAGTCTCTCTGATAGGCTGATAAGGATGAAGGTAGCCGCTTAGATGTGTGTCATAGGTCACTTGGCCAGGAGTTTTGTCAGGGCCTGACCAGGAAAAACTTTGAAGGGTGGGCTCTAGCCTAGTACAATTGCCATTTAATAGGCTAATGTCACTCTCACTGATGATTGGCAGGCCATTCATTTCACGGTTAGTTGACACTTACGTTGTTGACACAGATTTTTGAGTGACAAGTTGTTGTGGTTAGTCTCTCTGGACTCTCTCCATGATACAGTATTAGCGGTGTTTGTGTGTGTAACGCCACAAACTGACAGTGTGTGTGTGTGTGTCTGTGATTGACACTCTCCCTTTACTCAGAGTGGAAGTGTGTTTTTTGAACGAAGCTAGGGTGTGTTCCCCGTTGACCAGAGACTCACACACACGCACGCTCGCAGGTGCATGTCACACACACACACACACACACACACACACACACACACACACACACACACACACACACACACACATATATGTACATGTACACACAAACACAAACACACCCTAACTCTCTTTCTCACACACACACACTCAGTCTTCTTATATGATTGTCTACTGACCTAAATACCTTACCACCGGTGCTGAGGTTGTTTTTCCTCAAATGCCTATTCCCTCCATTCTTTCCTCCTCTCTTTTCATTTCCTCCATCCACCCATCCCTTTCCCCAGGTGTCTGATTCCATAACTTTCTTGCTCTTGCTCTTGCTCTGTCTTTCTCACCCGCCCTCTTTCTTTCTCTCGCTCACCCTTTCATATGTCTGTGAAAGGCCCTTAGAATAAAAGGAAAATACCAAACTGGAAACACACTGGAGAGCGGGAGGGAGAGGAGAAAAAGAGAGAGACAGACAGAGTGAAAGTGAGAGAGACACAAAGGGAACATGAGAGAGACAGGGACAGAGTGTAAGGGGGAGTGGGAGGCAGAGAGAGTTGGGGACAACAAGTTAAAGTGAACAAAAGAGAGTGAAAGAGAGACAGGGACAGCTAGTAAGTAAGAAATAGGAAAATCAACACATCTATGGTGAACATGTTGGTTTGTACAATGTCCCTCCCGATTGGCTAGGGAGATTAAAACCCTTTCTACAATGTCCCTCCCGATTGGCTAGTTCATCTGATAGTGACAACAAGGAGTTCAAAACATGTCATGTCTATTCTCTCCATCTACACACACATCAGGGGGCAAAATCTTAACAATGACCAACACAACGCATTTAGTGAAATGGAATCGGACTGGACTCTATTTGACTTTGTTTTTATTTCTCCTTTAGTAAGTAGGGGACTTTCTCTTTTAAGAGTTTCTGTCTAAAGCAAGAGTGTGTCCGAAATGGCACCCTATTCCCTACATAGTGCATTACTTTTGACCAGAGCCCTAAGTAGTTCACTATATAGGGTAAATAGGGTACCACACTAGGGCTACGGCCGAAATGGCATTAATGGCCCTATGGACCCTGGTCAAAAGTAGTGCACTATGTAGGGAATTGGGTGCCATTTCGGTCACAGCCAGAGTTTGTGTCTAGAGTAAGTGTATGAGGCGTTCCCCCCTGTTGGTCATGTGTTGGAGAGCCCAGAACAGAACATAGACGGGTTTGTTCCTAAAGTGTTCCATCCGAGACAAGTAAATACACACCCCAGAGAGTCTCTCACACACGGCACAGCGGGCCTGTCAGCACCACTTAGCAAGGGATTCATCCTGTCCCCAGGGTGTGTGTGGGAGGGGGGCCTGGGGTGGTGGGTGGAGTGGAGAGGAGTGTGTGTGTGTGTGCCCTTATCTCATTCATACATGACACGTTCACTTTTACAGTTAATAATGTGCACACTGTATGTACACTGTGAGAGTGTGTGTGTTTATGTGTGTGCATGCCTATGTGTGTCTGTGTGTGCATGCATACTTGTGTCTCCATGTCTGTGTCCGTGTGCGTGCATGTGTGTATGTGTTTCAGAGAACGAGACAGTCGATGGCATAGTGTTTGATTGACTGATTGATTCCTCTACACAGCAGAGTAGCTTCAAGCCCTCTGGGCATCATCTGTATAAATCTGTGTGGGAGCTGGAACACTGGTCAATACACAGTGCCCTATGAGAGAGACGGCAGGGTAGCCTAGTGGTTAGAGCGTTGGACTAGTAACCGAAAGGTTGCAAGTCCGAATCCACTGGTCAATACACAGTGCCCTATGAGAGAGACGGCAGGGTAGCCTAGTGGTTAGAGTGTTGGACTAGTAACCGAAAGGATGCAAGTTTGAATCCCCGAGCTGACAAGGTACAAATCTGTCATTCTGCCCCTGAACAGGCAGATAACCCACTGTTCCTAGGCTGTCATTGAAAATAAGAATTTGTTTTTAACTGACTTGCCTAGTTAAATAAAGTTAAAAAAAGGAGGGAGATATTGATTGAAGAAAGAGCAGAAATATAGTGAACTCAATAGCATCAACAATTATGGGTCAAATAAGGACTATTAACATCTGATCTTCTCTCATCTGTAATCTATCTGGCTTGTCCTTGCATTGTCTGTGTTTTGGTGTGTGTGTTAGTCCTGCAGTATATATACGTGTTTACACTAACTTAAAATCAACATTTAACATGATACGTACATTAAATCTCAGGTGATGGACAAAGTAAAGCAATATGGAAAGCAATGTGCAAGCAGGTATTTTTATGTAATATCACCCTTTCCACCAACCCGTTTGCTTGTGCCCACTGTATAGGACCTGTGTGGGCACCACTCGTGTGACACCCTGGGCATGGCCGACGTTGGCACCATCTGCTCACCAGAGAGGAGCTGTGCCGTCATAGAGGACGACGGACTCCATGCCGCCTTCACCGTGGCACACGAGATAGGTAGGCACCGCTCACACACCTGCATACAAACATACACACACACACACTCAATTACCTGCCAATACATACATACACACTCACATTCCCACACATTTTTTAAATGTTTGTAAGCACATGCAAACACACATCCAAACTCTATTGCTATCACTGTCACCAGGGGTCTCTTCATTGTCCCCAAATCCAGAACAGACTCTGGAAATCGCACAGTACTACATAGACCCATGACTACATGGAACTCTATTCCACATCAAGTAACTCAAGCGAGGAGTAAAATCTGATTAAAAAAACAGATACAACTACAGTTTATGGAATGAAGCGGACTGTGAAGAGACGCAAAAACAGGCATACAGATGCATACGCAGACACACGCTAACACACATACATTGTAATGTTGTAATATTGTTGTATTGTGGTATAGATATGTAATGGTAGAGTAGTGGTGTAATAATGTGTTGTATGTACTGTTTTATTTATTTTTTGTGATGTAGTTGCCTTAATCTTGTTTGGACTCCAGGAAGTGGGGATTCTTAATAAATACAAATACACACTCTCAAGAACACAATGCTCACAGTGTAAAAAACACCCCCAAAAAAGTATTTGTATTTCTGTCTGCCTGCCTGTCCGTCTCTCTGTCTGTGAACCAAAGGTCACTTGCTGGGCCTGTCCCACGACGACTCCAAGTTCTGCGAAGAGCGTTTTGGCGCCAGCGCGGACAAGCGCCTCATGTCGTCCATCCTGACCTCCATCGACGCCTCCAAACCCTGGAGCCGCTGCACCTCAGCTACCATCACTGACTTCTTTGACGATGGCAATGGTAAGACATGAAGAGGGAGATGAGTGGAGGAGAGCAGGGAAGATTGTGGCAGGATAGGATAGAGGGGGATGAGAAGAGCAGAGAGGAGAGCAGAGGAGAGAATGAAATCCAGAAGTATTTTGGCACTCCAGGCCTAGAGTTGACTAGCCCTGAACTAATGGTTATGGAGGTAACCAAGTCTTTATTGTAAATGTCAGGAGAATACCTCAATGACTTACTTGGTTAAACAATGAGGGTTGGGCTCACCTACTGTACATAGTTAATGTGCTGTTGTCTTTGCCAAATTGAATCCAATGTCTCTTCACACCTATCGAGTGGCAGATTAGAATGATTGAAGGTTTGACAAACCAGACAGACAAACAGCCTTTGGCAATGGACACCATGTCCACCCTTCTCCCCCCTCTACAGCCGAGTGTCTTCTGGACCCTCCTCGCCAGCCCATGCTCGGCTCAGAGGAGCTGCCCGGCCAGAGCTACGACGCTGTGCGCCAATGCCGCCTGGCGTTTGGGCCTGAGTACACGGTCTGCCCGGGCATGGATGTGTGCGCCCGCCTCTGGTGTGCAGTGATACGCCAGGGCCAGATGGTGTGCCTTACCAAGAAGCTGCCCGCCGTGGAGGGCACACCGTGTGGCAAGGGCCGCATCTGCCTCCAGGGCAAGTGCGTGGACAAGACCCGCAAGAGACACTACTCGGTAAGGACAGGGCGGAGGGCGAGAGGGAGGGGAGGTGAGGGAATGGGAAGCAGCAACGCAATAGACTGACAGCATAGACAGAGTGGAAGATAGTGAAAGAGCAGAGTACTACTTTATTATGATGTATTATTCTCTAGAGAGGGAGGGAGGAAAGGAGGGGATGGGAAGGAGAGGAAGAGTGTTGAGAGAGGGAATGGGAGGCAAAAAAAACAATGCAAAAATGATAAGTAGAATGTATTGTCACAAACACCAAATAGGTGCAGGGAAATGTGTTGTTTTACAGGATCAGCCATAGTAGTACGGCACCCATCAACAGATTTTCACCTTGTCGGCTCGGGTATTCAAACCAGCGACCTTTCGATTACTCACCCAACGCTATAACCGCTAGGCTCCCTCCTGCCCAATAGGGTGACAACATAGACAAGTCTCTCAAATTATACTACTTGGTGAGAGGAATGAAGGTGGGAGAGAGGGAGGAGTGTAGGGAGAGTGGTAGTAGAGGCGGGCGGGTGGACTGTGGAGTAGGGTGAGTAGGGTGAGAGTGCCAACAATAGCATTGAGAGACACTATAAAACAAGGAGAGAAGGAATGAGGGAGGGAGTATAGAGAGAGGGACAGAGAGAATGAGAGGTAGGGATGGAGTTAGGTGAAAGTGTGGACAAGAGCCACAGGAAATATACACTGAGTGTACAAAACATTAAGGACACCTGCTCTTTCAATGACATTGATTGACCAGGTGAAAGCTATGATCCCTTATTGATGTAACTTGTTAAATCCACTTCAATCAGTGTAGATGAAGGGGAGGAGACATGTTAAAGAAGGATTTTCAAGCCTTGAGACAGTTGAGACATGGATTGTGTACATGTGTCATTCAGAGGGTGAGTGGGCAAGACGAAAGATTTAAGTGCCTTAGAATGGGGTATGTTAGTAGGGGCCAGGTGTAGGGCTGTGGCGGTCATTACATTTTGTCAGCCAGTGATTGTTGAGCAATTAACTGCCGGTCTCACGGTAATTGACCGTAATTACCATAAACACATTTAGCATCTCCTAGCTTCCACGCATAGCCTACAAGCCACTGATGCAGACCTTTGGAACATTTACACTTTAATAAATCCATGTAATATAGGCTACATCTTCACAGTAAATCCATTATTTATTTTAGACAGGTCTAAAGAAACATGATTTGAAGAAAATATAGTCTATTTCCGAAGAACAGAATAGCATACTCTGAGTTGTCCTTATGTTAGGCCCTCGTCTGGCTATGCCATATGGCTGTGGGCTACACTAGTTCATTTAGTAGACAGCGATTTCCTTAGAATTCCATGGCAATATTTTATATTATTTTATAGTATGAAGAATATAATTGAAAATAACCGAATATAGTAGAAAGGATATTTTCTCCGAAAATTTTCAGGGAGTGCGCACATGCGGCTAATCTGTGTTGAGCGGTTAACAAAGAAACAGTTACTCCTATATGCTTCATTTAGAGTTATTTATGTAACTTTAGTTGTGATACAAATGTTGGGCTATATGTTTTGATTTTTAATAAGGCTTCATGATGTGACTCTAATGATGATTTGAAAAAAGTTGCATGAAAGGCATGTGCTCTGATTTGTTTTTTAGAGCAGGCTGTACACACTTCATCAGTCTCGCAATCAAAATTTGACAAGCACTTGATAGTGCCTCGAATTTCCCAGCTGCATCCCTTTTGTGTGGCCGTAATGCACCCTAAAAAAGTCCATGCCTTTTGCTGCCAGTGGCCATTGTGCCCTTGGGCTGAATATAATAATTATAATTCCCTTCAAACGGGCTGCGTGATGAATCACCTCTCACTCACATGGCTCTCCGTCACGTGATTGGGTCTTTCTCACAGGCTACAAGTGAAGACAGACACATCTGGGATGCAACTGCACACGTCCTTATCCAATTCCGAGTTGCATATTGAAGATATTGGAAGAACTGTCCACATTTACTTTTAATCAGCCAACAAGATGATTAGGCCTAGCGAACAGCAAAAGCACTAGCCTACGTCAATCTACTATCCCCATAGTACAAAAAGTTTACCTATTCTGTGCAATAAATAAATATTCCAAACATAGTCTGGGACAATTGTGGGATGTGATAGATCCCAAATTAATACAACCACTAGCATCAAAAAACTGTTTAAGGCAATGAGCCTGACACAACAGATCAGAACGTTTAGCATAAAATGTTGATAAACTGTTAGGCTATTTCTTCACATTATAATCTCAGCAATGTGCACACGGCAGTAGGCTATAAGTATGAATGTTCCATTAGCTGGAAATCACCATTCTCAATAGTGACCGCAAGTGCGATTATGCATGTAATGCTTTTATTATAAAGGTGTATTTTTATGGTGAAAAAGTTATTCCCCAAACATGAAACTCTGGCTCTGAGTATGTATGCCAGTTAGGCTATACAACCGTTGTAAAGCGGATTAATGTGCTTTGTTTTAAGAAGTTATTTGGCCACTTAAGTGTCTTGATACAAACCCTGTCAAAACATATAGGCCTATGGTCAAGGCTAGATGAGGTGTGACTATGATTTAAAAAAGTGGCAAAAAAAAAAAAAAGGCAGGCACTGTTTCTTGCCTTAAGCTGGGCATCATTCACAAGTTATAATAATATATCATTCACAAGTGATAATAATATATCATTCACAAGTGGCAGGCTAATATTGTCACCCATCAGACTATTCTTGATTTCGTCTTTACATGTACAAGGTGTTCTTAATGTTTTGTACACTGTGTAGCGGTAGAGGGAGGGTAGGAGAGAGTTGGAAAGAAGGTTTCTGTTGCGTTTACTGCACATTGTAATTTATTTAGGTTTTACTGTCACAGACTATCAATTAATCGAATTCCATTGAATTTGATTTGGAACAAGATTACTAGAGGAGTGACTGGGTGTATTTTTGGCAGGTCGGAGAAGGGGGGGAAAGAATGTTTCTTTTGTATGTGGGCGTGCCTGTGTGTTTACTATGTCTCCCTCCTCTCAGACTGTTCTCTTAGCAGGCTGTTTCTATTGACTCTTTTCAACTTCTGAGTCCCTGAGTTTTCAGTCACTCTAATGACAAGCAGCACAGAACTCACTATACTTTAATCGTCACCACCATTTTGGTTGTCTTTGTGTTGAAACATTACGTTCCATTTTTTTTTATTCTATTAGAGTTACAGTGTAAGAATGTCATTTAATTTAGAATTATTAAAAGAGACATCCCACCAGAATCACTGTCAACAGAATATACAAAGCCTACTGTATATGCTTTGGTCATTCATATTTTGACTTGTGGCTATTGACACTAATGATATGTCAGGCTATAGTCACCTAACTAGACTATGGTTCTAGACATCTATATTCAGAGTTTTGGGAGTAGTGATCTACATGTAGTGCAACTAGTAATTTAACCACATTTTACAGAAGCTTATTTGTGTTTTCAGTACTTAATTACTTTTTTTGCCATGTATTGGTGTAGCTAACTACTGGAAATATACACTACTTTAATGGTTGTTGGCAAGAATTTCCTTTCTTTTTCAGCAGCAGACCTGCCTAATTCTCACATAATTTTTGTGTTTAATAGGCAAAATTACACATTCTGTTAACATCTGACTCGAGTGATCTGTTCTTGCAATTTCAGATTTAGTAACTTTAGTTAAGTAAACTATCTTTTTCTTAAGGGTAGATTTAGTGTAGCTTAACTTCTTCCCGTGTGCACTATTTGGTAGCTCGGTAAACTATATATTCAGAGTAGATTCCCTAACACTGTCTATATTGTATATCTAGACCAACTTGCTAGACATCTAACTAGAATATACAGTAGATCTATCTAGACCAACGATCTATTTCAAAGTAATCACAAACAAAATGTTCAATGAAAATATGCATGTTTATTTTGGATGGGAAGAGGAGAGGGAGGTGAGGGGCAGGGAGGATAGGTTAGGAGAGCATTGGAGAGGGCAGGAGGTTTCACACCTGCTGGAGGGGGTTCCCCCTAGGGGGCCTAAGGGTGAAGAAGAGGGGGGTACAACGACCCATTGAGAGCTGCAACAAAATAAAAACAGGACATAGGGGAGTTAGGTTAATCCTAGGATCAAAGGTGAGGGGTTACAGTCCATTGTTAGTTTATTGATTATGTGTTGGATTAGGGCTATAAAATGTTCTATACCTGACCTTAATGCTACATAGCAGCTGTCCCTGTAGGATTTCATCTCTTTCATTCTCGACCATCCTACTCACCAGCCTCTGTCTCTCATTCACCAACGCCTCTCGCTCCTCCTTCCTCCTATCCAACTCCTTCCTCATCCACTCCTTGTCTGCGATGTCCTTTTCTCTCTTCTCTATCTCTCCCTTCTTTATGTCCAGGAGTTTGGCTTGATTTGCCAGAGAGTCCTCCTCTCTCCATCTCTTTAACATTGACTCCTGCCCCAGTCTATTCATTTTCATCCTCTCTCTCTCCATCCGCACTCCGTTTCTTTCCACCTCCTCTCTCTCCTTCCTCAGCCTCTCCTTCTCCTTCTCCATCTTCCTTGTCTTTCCCTCTGTCAACTCTTTCTCTTTCGCCAGCTGCGCTCTCAACCTCTCCACTTCCTCTCCCTTCACCTCCATCTCCTCCACCTTCACCTTCACTTCCTCTGCCCAGTTCTGAACATTCTCCTTCTCCTCCCTGACAGCCATCCTCTCTTCCATCAGCCACTCGCTTTTCAGAACAATCTGCCGCCTCTCTCTTCTCAGAATCTTCTCTTCTCTCCCTGCAGTCTTCTCCATCTTCTCCACCTGCATTACCCTCTTCTCCAGCTCCCTCCTTGCCACCTCGACCTCCTTTCTCTCCTCCGCCACCACTTTCTTCTCTTCCGCCACCTCCTTCCTCTCCTCCGCCATCTCTTTCCTCTCCTCCGCCACCTCCTTTCTCTGCTCTGCCACCTCCTTCCTCTCCTCTGCCACCTCCTTCTTCCCCTCCACCACCTCCTTCCTCTCCTCCGCTACCTCCCTCCTTTCCACCATCACCTGCTCCTCCCTCTTCTCCACCTGCAGCTCCCTCTTCTCCACCTCCACCTCCTTCCTCTCCACCTGCTCCTCCCTCTTCTCCATTACCTCCTCCCTCCTTTTAAACTCCTCCTCCATCCTCCTTAACTCCTCCTCCTTCTTCTGGTTGGACTCCTGACCTTTTCTTATCCTCCTCCATGGCTTTGAGCTGAAGGACAGTCTGTAAGAATGATACTCCGTAATTCAGTAAGAGAGTGCATGTTAATTTTACAGCCTATTTCAGCCCAACAGTCAGTCGCTGGTCATGATGACCCACTCAGACCTGGGTTAAAATACTATATGAAATCTTTCAAATACTTTGAGCGTTGCTCTATACTGCTTGGAGTGCCAGATGGGTGGGGTTTACCGTTTTGGGACTATTCTATTGGTCCATTGAACCAGGAAAGCTCAATCGAGCACAAGGTCCTGAACCCAGGTCTGAACCCACTACAACTAACAACCAATAGAATAAGAATAATTAGAACCCATAGAATAAACCAATATAATGAAGTGTAGTGTGATAGAATATAGAATTAGAATGAATTATTGTAATTATATAGGTTGTTAGGTTTAGTGGGATAGAATTAGAATGAATAGAACCCATAGAATGAATCTGTGCTTGATTGAGCTTGCCTGGCGCATTGGAACCAATGGAATACTCCCAAAAGTGTGAACCCTGCCCATCCGGCACCTCAGATAGGCTTAAGCAATGCTCAAAGTATTATATATTTTCTTTGAAGATTTAGAATACTAGGCCAATTTGAACCCAGATCTACTAACAACATTATCTTTCCATGATGAGGAACTTGTTACCATTAGTCTAATAATATCATGGATTAGTTTTTCCTAACAGTTTATAAACAGTCAAATACACAAAGTACATAAAATACATAAAGTAAAATACAGAAACTTGACACTCACTTTAGAGACCGCCAGCCTCCGTGACCTCCCCTTCATCGTCAAGACCAAAAACAATACAAAATACTATACAAACAATATATAGATATAATATATCCAAAAAAGCAAGAAAATCAACAAAGACAAAGCAACTAATAAAACAAATAATATGAGGAAATATATAATGTACAAAAATAGAGTACAATAAAATAGAAATAGAGTAGGCTAAATAGTATGTTGAATATTTCGCAGGTGTTTGCAGCTAGTAGCAGATAGTGTTGGTAGCAGTCCAAAAGTAAATGGAATCTGATTTGTGCCTGGATGGCGTAACATTGGAATGTTTACACCATCCGTTGCCATGGTAAATGGTCATGTCATAGAGGTAAATCAGGATAGATGCATCTCTGTGATGTCATCACAGTTCTGGAATTGCAAATATCAACATTCTAGATGATATAATAATGATATCAACATCTGTGGCCTCTACAATGATAGTAGGCCCAGTAATGAATAAGAAATAATAATACAAATGTAAAATGTAAAACACAGAACAACAAACAAAGAAGAATAGAGACAAATCGAAAAAAAAATCAAGACAGTTCAGATTAGCTTTCTCTCCCCCAATCCTAACCTTAACCATTAGTTGGGAAAATGCTAAACTGACACAAGATCAGCGTCTAGGGGCAACTTCACCCTATACCCTCAAAATGTTGTAGGCTAGCATAGCACAATGCAACAGTCTGACTTTGCCTTGATGTACTGGGTCATCTTTGAACATTACTTTCATTTCTATCATCATGCCGCCCCACAACCCTCTCAATGTATTCAACTTGCACAGAAAGTCACGTGCATGCAGATACACAAATGGATCACACACACACACACACACAAACACATGCATCAAACATGCACAGACAAATGCATCACACACACACAGACACACATTTTACACGTGGCTTGGCTGCCGGCCAATCCAACTTTTAACGTGCTCACTAGGCAACTTTAACAGTACTCGCTTATCTCTCTCCTCCCTCTCTCCCTCTCCTCCTCTGATCTCTCTCTCCTCTCTTTCTCTCTCTCCACTCTTTCTCTATCTCTCTCTCAATCTCTTTCCTATCACCTCCCTCTCTCCTATCTCCTCTTTCTCTTTCATCTTCCCGCTCTCCTCATTCTCCTCTCCAAGGCATCTAACCATGGTAGTTGGAGTTCGTGGGGTCCGTGGGGGGCATGTTCGAGGACGTGTGGTGGAGGGGTGCAGTTCGCCCAGCGTCTATGTAACAATCCACCGCTCCGAAACAATGGGCGCTACTGCACCGGCAAGAGAGCCATCTACAGGTCCTGCAGTGCCACCCCGTGCCCCTCGTCCAGTGAGTGTAGTACTGCAGATTGACTGGCTGACGTGTGTGATCACATAGTGGTATAAACACACATAAGCACACACAAGTATACATTTGCTCAGGCAAATACACAGGCTTGCAATAGATCAATGAATGTTAAATATTTTGATTCTCTCTCTCTCACACACAGTCTGAAATTCGAATGTTCCCACTCTAACATGTGGTGGAACTTTCCTCCTCTAGGTAAGAGTTTCCGCCAGGAGCAGTGTGAGGTGCGGAACGGCCCCCAGACAGACCCTAAGGGGATGAAGACCTTTGTGGAGTGGGTACCCAAGTTCGCAGGAGTGCTACCCAAAGATGTGTGCAAGCTGACATGCCGGGCCAAGGGCACAGGCTACTATGTGGTGTTCTCGCAGAGGGTGAGTGAATAGAGAAGGGCACTGGGGAGTGAAAGAGTGTGAGTGTGGGTACAGTACTTTGGAGTGCTGTCTTCCACTACCACAAGTCCACTACCTATGTTAGCAAGACTTGTAGTGTCCGTTCTGCTAGTATGATGATGATGATGATGATGATGATATAGCCATGATAATGATATATACAGTTGAAGTTTACATACACTTAGGTTGGAGTCATTAAAATTAGTTTTTCAACCACTCCACAAATGTCTTGTTAACAAACTATAGTTTTGGCAAGTCGGTTAGGACATCTACTTCGTGCATGACACAAGTAATTTTTCCAACAATTGTTCACAGACAGATTATTTCACATATAACTCACTGTATCACAATTACAGTGGGTCAGAAGTGTACATACACTAAGTTGACTGTGCCTTTATACAGCTTGGAAAATTCCAGAAAATGATGTCATGGCTTCA
Source organism: Brachymystax lenok tsinlingensis (assembly GCA_030435695.1). Taxonomy (NCBI): domain Eukaryota; kingdom Metazoa; phylum Chordata; class Actinopteri; order Salmoniformes; family Salmonidae; genus Brachymystax; species Brachymystax lenok. The sequence continues at coordinate 203,594 of JAGFMH010000015.1, forward strand.
GAAGCTTCTGATAGGCTAATTGACATAATTTGAGTCAATTGGAGGTGTACCTGTGGATGTATTTCAAGGCCTACCTTCAAACTCAGTGCCTCTTTGCTTGACATCATGGGAAAATCAAAAGAAATCTGCCAAGACCTCAGAAAAAAAATTGTAGACCTCCACAAATCTGGTTCATCCTTGGGAGCAATTTCCAAACGCCTGAAGGTACCACGTTCATCTGTACAAACAATAGTACGCAAGTATAAACACCATGGGACCACACAGTCGTCATTCCGGCTCAGGAAGGAAGCGCGTTCTGTCTGACCTTGTGAAGATGCTGGAGGAAACAGGTACAAAAGTATCTATATCCACAGTAAAACGAGTCCTATATCGACATAATCTGAAAGGCCGCTCAGCAAGGAAGAAGCCACTGCTCCAAAACCGCCATATAAAAGCCAGACTACGGTTTGCAACTGCACATGGGGACAAAGATCGTACTTTTTGGAGAAATGTCCTCTGGTCTGATGAAACAAAAATAGAACTGTTTGGCCATAATGACCATCGTTATGTTTGGAGGAAAAGGGGGAGGCTTGCAAGCCGAAGAACACCATCCCAACCGTAAAGCATGGGGGTGGCAGCATCATGTTGTGGGGGTGCTTTGCTGCAGGAGGGACTGGTGCACTTCACAAAATAGATGGCATCATGAGGAGGGAAAATTATGTGGATATATTGAAGCAGCATCTCAAGACATCAGTCAGGAAGTTAAAGCTTGGTCGCAAATGGGTCTTCCAAACAAAGTCAAGGTATTGGAGTGGCCATCACAAAGCCCTGACCTCAATTCTATAGAAAATTTGTGGGCAGAACTGAAAAAGTGTGTGCGAGCAAGGAGGCCTACAAACCTGACTCAGTTACACCAGCTCTGTCAGGAGGATTGGGCCAAAATTCACCCAACTTATTGTGGGAAGCTTGTGGAAGGCTACCTGAAATGTTTGACCCAAGTTAAACAATTGAATGGCAATGCTACCAAATACTAATTGAGTGTATGTAAACTTCTGACCCACTGGGAATGTGATGAAAGAAATAAAACCTGAAATAAATCATTCTCTCTACTATTATTCTGACATTTCACATTCTTAAAATAAAGTGGTGATCCTAACGGACCTAAGACAGGAATTTTTACTTGGATTAAATGTCAGCAATTGTGAAAAACTGAGTTCAAATGTATTTGGCTAAGGTGTAAGTAAACTTCCGACTTCAACTGTACATACAGTGCCTTCAGAAAGTATTCACACCCCTTGACTATTCCCACATTTTGTTGTGTTACAAAGTGGGATTGTAATTGACATAATTGTCACTTTTGGTCAACAATCTACACAAAATAGTCTGTAATGTCAAAGTCGAAGAAAATGTGAACATGTATAAAATATAACAATTAAAAAAAACACATATCTTGATTAGATAAGTGTTCATCACCTTTGGCAGTGATTTACAGCAAGTCTCTAAGAGCTTTGCACACCTGAATTGTACAATATTTGCCCGTTTTTCCTATTCTTCAAGCTCTGTCAAAATTGTCGTCTTGGAAAGCAACTCCCGTGTAGATTTGGCCTTGTGTTTTAGGTTATTGTCCTGCTCAATTGTGAATTTGTCTCCCAGTGTATGTTGGAAAGAAGACTGAACCAGGTATTCCTCTAGGATTTTGCCTGTGCTTAGCTGTATTCCGTTTCTTTTTATCCTAAAAAACTCCCTGGTCCTTGCCGATGACAAGCATACCCATAACATGATGCAGCCACCACCATGCTTGAAAATATGAAGAGTGGTACTAAGTGATGTGTTGTGTTTGATTTACCGCATACATAACGCTTTGTATTCAGGGCAAAAAGTAAAGCCACATTTTTGCAGTATTACTTAAGTGCCTTGTTGCAAACAGGATGCATGTTTTGGAATATTTTCTATTCAGTACATGCTTGGTGTACAGGCATTGTGAAATCCTTCCTCTCCGGAAACTGAGTTGAGAGGACGCCTGTATCTTTGTAGTGACTGGGTGTATTGATACACCATCCAAAGTGTAATTAATAACTTCACCATGCTCAAAAGGCTATTCAACATCTGCTTCTTTTTTTTTTTTGCACATCTACCAATCGGTGCCCTTCTTTTGCTTGAAATTCATTACTCGATTGAGGGACCTTAACAGATATGTTAGGGCTGCGTACTGGTGGCACAGAAGTCAGGAGAGCAACTTAGTACAGAAACGTGGTTGTTTTAATAAGACCAAATAAACGGTACAAAACAACATGAGAAATAAATGGGCACAAAATACCCATAGCGCACCAAGAACATGACTTGCAACAAACTAACAATACAAACAATTCCGGACAAGGACATGTGGGAAACAGAGGGTTAAATACACAACATGTAATGAATAGAATTGTGTGGACAAGACAAAACAAATGGAAAAATGAAAAATGGATCGATGATGGCTAGAAGACCGGTGACGCTGAACGCGAGAGGCACCGACTTCGGCGGAAGTCGTGACAAGATAATTGTATGTGTGGGGTACAGAGATGAGGTAGTCATTCAAAAGTCAAGTTAACCACTATTGTTGAATACAGAATGAGTCCATGCAACTTATTGTACTTATTAGCACATTTTTACTCCTGAACTTATTTCGACTTGCCATAACAAAGTGGTTGAATACTTATTGACTCAAGACATTTCAGCTTTTAATTTTATTAATTTCATGTTCTACAAACAAAATTCCACTTTGACATTATGGGGTATTGTGTGTGATCAGGCTGTAACACAACAAAAAAAATGAAAAAGTCAATGGGTGTGAATACTTTCTGAAGGCACTGTACATGATACTATACCCATGATGATGAAGATATTAGATTTATTTTATGTACCACTATTCATACAGAATCTCAAAGTCGCTTATATTTCAGGGAGATGGTCTTCCACAGATAAATAATGATGCAGTTCAGTAAAGTAGAGTTGAGTGCAGATGGTGTCGATAGTTCATCATACAACCAGCGAGTGAAAAATAACAGTCAGGCTCTTCATCAGGCACCTCTGTCGTTGAAGTTCACAGCTACTCCTCCTTTGTAGGTAGGCTAGAACATCTACCACCGAATCTGTAGCACCCACCTGGGTAATGCTTCGGCAGCTATAAGCGCCTGTGAGACCACCACACCTCGGCAGTAATCAGCAACAATCTCCTACGAGGCTAGCCTCTATGATGATGAGGATGAAGACTACAACAACAACAAATATGATATCTCCTTATGTCTCCTTCTCCAGGTGGTGGACGGGACAGAATGTCGGCCATACAGCAGCTCAGTGTGTGTGAAGGGCAAGTGTGTGCGTACCGGCTGTGACGGCATCATCGGCTCCAAGCTGCAGTTTGACAAGTGTGGCATCTGTGGAGGGGACAGCACTGGCTGCATCAGGGTGATAGGCAACTTCACCAAGAAGAGGTAAGGGAACCCACATACACATATACACACTGAAATGGAAAAAAAACATGTGGTGTTTACATGTGTACTTGTCTGATGCACAGCACCAAGAAAAGACAAATCTAAACTGAAATTGAAATTTTTCACATCAAAGTAAAAAAAATGGCCTTCACTTAATTATTCAAAATTCTAAATATTTGGTTGGAGGCAATGATTCTTGTTTATTGTGTAATTTCTCTCACCTGTAGTAGGTTGCAGTCGAAGTCAGAAGTTTACATACATTTTTCACAACTCCTGACATGTAATCCTAGTAGAAATTCCCTGTCTTAGGTCAGTTAGGATCACCACTTTATTTTAAGAATGTGAAATGTTAGAATAATAGTAGAGAGAATGCTTTTATTTATTTATTTATTTCAGAAGTTTACATACACTCAATTAGTATTTGGTAGCATTGCCTTTAAATTGTTTAACTTGGGTCAAACATTTCGGGTAGCCTTCCACAAGCTTCCCACAATAAGTTGGGTGAATTTTGGCCCATTCCTCCTGACAGAGCTGGTGTAACTGAGTCATGTTTGTAGGCCTCCTTGCTCGCAAACACTTTTTCAGTTCTGTCCACAGTTCTGTTCACTCCAATACCTTGACTTTGCTGTCCTTAAGCCATTTTGCCACAACTTTGGAAGTATGCTTGGGGTCATTGTCCATTTGGAAGACCCATTTGCGACCAAGCTTTAACTTCCTGACTGATGTCTTGAGATGCTGCTTCAATATATCCACATCATTTTCCTTCCATGATGCCATCTATTTTGTGAAGTGCACCAGTCCCTCCTGCAACAAAGCACCCCCACAACATGATGCTGCCACCCCCGTGCTTCACGGTTGGGATAGTGTTCTTCGGCTTGCAAGCCTCCCCCTTTTTTCTCCAAACATAACGATGGTCATTATGGCCAAACAGTTCTATTTTTGTTTCATCAGACCAGAGGACATTTCTCCAAAAAGTACGATCTTTGTCCCCATGTGCAGTTGCAAACCGTAGTCTGGCTTTTTTATGGTGGTTTTGGAGCAGTGGCTTCTTCCTTGCTAAATGGCCTTCCAAGTTATGTCGATATAGGACTCGTTTTACTGTGGATATAGATACATTTGTACCTGTTTCCTCCAGCATCTTCACAAGGGCCTTTGCTGTTGTTCTGGGATTGATTTGCACTTCACACCAAAGTATGTTCATCTCTAGGAGACAGAACGCGTCTCCTTCCTGAGCGGTATGAAGGCTGCGTGGTCCCATGGTGTTTATACTTGCATACTATTGTTTGTCCAGATTAACGTGGTACCTTCAGGCATTTGGAAATTTCTCCCAAGGATGAACCAGACTTGTGGAGGTCTTGGCTGATTTCTTTTGATTTTCCCATGATGTCAAGCAAAGAGGCACTGAGTTTGAAGGTAGGCCTTGAAATACATCCACAGGTACACCTCCAATTGACTCAAATGATGTCAATTAGCCTATCAGAAGCTTCTAAAGCCATGACATCATTTTCTGGAATTTTCCAAGCTGTTTAAAGGCACAGTCAACTTAGTGAATGTAAACTTCTGACCCACTGGAATTGTGATACAGTGAATTATAAGTGAAATAATCTGTCTTTAAGCAATTGTTGGAAAAATGACTTGTGTCATGCACAAAGTAGATGCACTAACCGACTTGCCAAAACTATAGTTTGTTAACAAGAAATTTGTGGAGTGGTTGAAAAACACGTTTTAATGACTCCAACCTAAGTGTACGTAAACTTCCGACTTCAACTGTAGGTAAAAATAGCCTTCAACAATTTTGACAAATAAAAACATTCTGCTCCCTTGCACGCAATTGTAAAGTGAAAGAGTGCGAGTAAACTGTATTTTAACACTACTGTACATCTTGAGTACATTTGAAGGAATGGTCTATAGATTGTCTTCCTCTCCATCTTTCATTCGACACATTCTTCTTTAAGATAGCAATTTCTCACACTCACTCTTTCACTCCATCACATTCTCCCTCATCTCTATACAGTGGCAAGAAAAAGTTTGAACCCTTTGGAAATACCTGGATTTCTGTATAAATTGGTCATAAAATTTGATCTGATCTTCATCTAGGTCACAACAATAGACAAATACAGTCTGCTTCAACTAATAACACACAAACAATTATGCGTTTTCATGTCTTTATTAAACACACCGTGTAGACCTTCACAGTATAGGGTGGGGAAAATATGTGAACCCTTCGATTTAATAACTGGTTGACCCTCTTTTGGCAGCAATAACCTCAACCAAACGTTTTCTGTAGTTGCGGATCAGACCTGCACAACGGTCAGGAGGAATTTTAGACCATTCTGCTTTACAAAACTGTTTCAGTTCAGCAATATTCTTGGGATGTCTGGAGTGAACTGTTCTCTTGAGGTCATGCCACAGAATCTCAATTGGGTTGAGGTCATTACTCTGACTGGGCCACACCAGAAGGCATATTTTCTTCTCTTGAACCCATTCTGTTGTTGATTTACTTCTGTGTTTTGGGTCAATTGGCTGACAGATAGGCTAACATTCTCCTGCAAAATGTCTTGATAAACTTTGGAATTCATTTTTAGCAAGCTGTCCAGGCCCTGAGGCAGCAAAGCAGCCCCAAACCATGATGCTCCCTCCACCATACTTTACAGCTGGGATGAGGTTTTGATGTTGGTGTGCTGTGACTTTTTTTCTCCACACATAGTGTTGTGTGTTCCTTCCAAACAACTCAACTGTAGTTTAATCTGTACACAGAATATTTTGCCAGTAGCGCTGTGGAACATCCAGGTGCACTTTTGCAGACGTGCAGTAATGTTTTTGGACATCAGTGGCTTCTTCCATGGTATCCACCCATGAGCACCATTCTTGTTTAGTGTTTTACGTATTGTAGACTTGTCAACAGAGATGTTAGCATGTTCCAGAGATTTATGTAAGTCTTTAGCTGACACTCTAGGATTCTTCTTAACCTCATTGAGCATTCTGCGTTGTGCTTCTTGCAGTCATCTTTGCAGGACGGCCACTCCTAAGGAGAGTAGCAACAGTGCTGAACTCTCTCCATTTATAGACAATTTGATTTACCGAGGACTGATGAACATCAAGGCTTTTAGAGATAATTTTGTAACCCTTCCCAGCTTCATGCAAGTCAACAATTCTTAATCTGAGGTCTTCTGAGATCTCTTTTGTTTAATGCTTCTTGTGAATGGCAAACTTTGTGAGTGTTTTTATAGGGCAAGGCAGCTCTAACCAACATCTCCAATCTCATCTCATTGATTGGACTCCAGGTTAGCTGACTCCTGACTCTAATTAGCTTTTGGAGAAGTCATTAGCCTACTTTTTCCAACCTACACTGTGAATGTTTAAATTATGTATACAATATAGACAAGAAAAATACAATAATTTGTGTGCTATTAGTTTAAGCACACTATGTTTGTCTATCGTTGTGACTTGATGAAGATCAGATCAAATCTGCTGACCAATTTATGCAGAAATCCAGGTAAATCCAAAGGGTTCACATACTTTTTCTTTCCAATGCACGTCATGAGTTTATAATTCTAAATCACACCTTCTAATGGTGAAGATAGAAATACACTATATATACACCCCTTCAAATGAGTGGGTTCTGCTATTTCAACCACACCCGTTGCTGACAAGTGTATAAAATCAAGCACACAGCCATACAATCTCCATAGACAAACATTGGCAGTAGAATGGCCATACTGAAGAGTTCAGTGACTTTCAACGTGGCACCATCATAGGCTGCCACCTTTCCAACAAGTCAGTTTGTACAATTTATCCCCCTGCTAGAGCTGCCCCCGGTCATCTGTAAGTTCTGTTATTGTGTGGTGGAAACGTCTAGGAGCAACGTCAGCACAATAACTGTTTGTCAGGAGCTTCATGAAATGGGCTTCTATGGCCGAGCAACCGCACACAAGCCTAAGATCATGTGCAATGTCAAGCGTTGGCTGGAGTGGTGTAAAGCTCGCCGCCATTGGACTCTGGAGCAGTGGAAGCTCGTTCTCTGGAGTGATCACGCTTCACCATCTGGGTTTGGCGGATGCCAGGAGAACACTACCTGCCCCAATGCATAGTGCCAACTGTAAAGTTTGATGGAAGAAGAATCATGGTCTGGGGCTGTTTTTCATGGTTCGGGCTAGGCCCCTTAGTTCCAGTGAAGGGAAATCTTAACGCTACAGCATACAATGGCATTGTAGACAATTCTGTGCTTCCAACAAGTTTGGGGAAGGCCCTTTCCTGTTTTAGCATGATAATGCCCACGTGCACAAAGCGAGGTCCATACATAAATGGATTGTCGAGATTGGTGTGGAAGAACCTGACTGGCCTGCAAAGAGCCCTGACCTCAACCCCATCTAACACCTTTGGGATGAATTTGAATACTGACTGTGAGCCAGGCCTAATCGCTCCCAACATCAGTGCCCGACCTCACTAATGCTCTTGTGGCTTAATGGAAGCAATTCCCCGCAGCAATGTTCCAACATCTACTGGAAAGCCTTCACAAAGATTGGAGGCTGTTATAGCAGCAAAGGGGGGACCAACTCCATATTAATGCCCATGATTTTGGAATGAAATGTTCGACGAGCAGGTGTCCACATAATTTTGGTCATGTAAGTGTACAACATACTGGGGACATATGGGATCTTTCCACACACACACTCCTCACTCTCCTGTAACTGCTTTCTCCCCTCTCTCCCTCCCCCATGCAGTAAGGGCTACACAGACGTTGTGAAGATCCCAGTGGGCTCCACTCACATCAAGATCCGCCAGCACAAGCCCAAGGACCAGCCCGGTACACAGCCTACCTGGCCCTGCGTCGTCCCGGTGGCGACTACCTCCTCAACGGCAAGTTCATGATCTCTACCTCAGAGACAGTCATCCCCCTCAACGGCTCGGTGCTCAACTACAGTGGCTGGAGCCAGCGGGACGAGTGGCTACACAGCATGGGCCCTGGGGCCCTCAGAGAGTCCCTTACAGTTCAGATTCTGGCCACAGACGCCAAGAGGCCCCTGGATATCCGCTACAGCTTCTTCATGCCCCGTCGGGTTTTGGCTCCACCACTGCCACCTCCCCGCACACCTCCACAACCACATCTACCACTACTACTACTACAACAACCACCTCTACAAGATCAAGCATTAGAACCACATCGACCCCGTTTTCGGCCATGGCTCTCTCTACAGCCCCAGGGGTGTTGACGGCGGCCTCTGGGCCCCAGTGGGTGACTGGCCCCTGGATGATCTGCTCCAGGACTTGTGACACGGGCTGGCAGAGCCGCACGGTGCAGTGCAAGGACCCGCAGGCCAAGCTGGCCAAGGGTTGCCCTCTGGGCGACCGCCCCTCCGCGTTCAAACAATGCCTAGTGAAAAAGTGTTGAAAGGACCAGAAACTAAACCCCTGAAAGTAGGGGGTACACACAGACAGAGACACTGGTTATTGACAGTCAACCCCTCCTCTTCTTTATCCCCCACCCTACTATGCCAGGCCCTGCTTGGCACAGCTACAGACATACGACGGATACATGTGGAAACTTCCAAATAGTGCAGCCGCCCAATCAACAACCACCCACTTGCCAAATCCCTCCTCTATCTGAAGGTTTCGTTTGTATTCCTCTGTTAATGACACATTTTGTTTGTTTTTCTATATGTTCTTGCTACTGTAGGTTTTTCATGATTGTCCGCTTTGTCTCTTTGTCTTGTGTGACTGCACACGTCCGGACCATGGGCCTCCGTACTTGTCTGTTGCGTGGCGCTTTTTCTCCACTTCCCTTCGGGGTCCGCTTTTTCTTCTTGTTCCTCCCACGGCCGATTCTCCACATACGACTGGTCTATCCAACTTCCTGTTTGGATTGCGGACCAATCAAGAGCAACCGATCTGTACAATAACCAGCTTAGAAAGGGGGTTGAACCGCACTGCAAACATCCCAGGTCTGCAAATGGACATAAAGTGATGGAGTGATTTGGGACAGAGTTGTGCCCAACAGCTAGTGCTGACAGATTAACCTAAATTGTGTTTATTATTTTGATTTTTAAACAATTAATTGACAGACTTCGTTTCAATTATTTGAATTCCGTTTAATTATGTTTTTTTCTGTGAACTCAATGCGCACAGTTTCTCTAGAAAGAAAGAAAATCAATCGATGCGATGTAGTTGTAGGGAGTTGTTGTTTCCAACAGGCCAATATTCGAAATAATTTAATGCAGAAAACATGCAAATTAACTACAATGACCATAATCGATTGCGTGCGTACTTGTCCGGTCTGTGTCTTTCTTTTATGCCTGCCACATTAGGTTAGTACAGAAGAATGCGCGATCGAGAGGGATAGAGAGCAGTTACTTTGCGAAGTATCTCTGCCTGAAAATGCATAATCTAAGTGGTTGATAGTTGGTATTTTACTTTTAAGAACTACTAAAATACTGACTTTGTCAGACAGCATAGGCAGCAGCTCTATAGAAAGGACTTGGAGTGAGTGTGTGTGTGTGTGTGTGTGTGTGTGTGTGTGTGTGTGTGTGTGTGTGTGTGTGTGTGCGTGTGCGTGTGTGTGCGTGTTGTGAACATACAAGTGTGAACATATAGTGTTTTTGTCATACTCAGTGTCCTAAACTCTTTTAATGGACTTTAACCCTCAGTTCCATTTGTATCACTATGCGGGTGCTAGAGGGTCGCTACCATTTTGTCACTGTGTTTCTTTGTCTCGCCATGTCTGTTTGTCTGATTAGGAAAAAAGCAATTATTGCTAGTATGACAATGTGTGCACTGGATACTCGCTAATACCTCAAGAGGGAAACTAACCCAGTCATACCTGACCAAGTACACTTCTACAGCTCGCTCGCTCTTCATCTCTCTCACTCGCTCACCCTTTCCCTCCCTCTCCATCTCTCATTCAACATGTTGACACATTCTTGTTTAAACAATCCATTTCTCACACTCAGTCTTTCACTCACTCTCACATCCACTACCATCCATTCTCCGTCATCCCTCTATCCCTCATGAGCTTGTAATGCTAAACCACACACCTTTTCAAGGGTGATGATAGACATACATTATACTGGATACATATGGGCTCTTGCCACATAGGAACAAGTCACTATTTCTCATACACAGGCACAGACACACATTTACATAAAGAATACACAACACCCCCAAATTACTAAAGAGTATTTTCACTGTATTAGGCTCACAGTAACGCATAATACACAGATATGTATACACACATTTTAACTCACACACTACAATACACATTTAGATAGAAACACCAATATCACATATGTACAGAATACATTTTGCACACACACATAAATATGTAAAGAAAATGTAACCACACGCATGCAAACACACACACACAAATATACTGTAATGTATTACTGTTTGACTCTTCCCATGGGAAAAGACCCTTTTGTTGAACGACAGAAACACAGCACTGAACTTGTAATTTATTGTTTGTACAACTGGTATGTGAAAAGAAAATTGATGTATTTATTTATTATTATGGCAATGTTGTATCATATTTACTATTTAACTAAGAATATGACTGTGCAGAATAATTCATTTTTAAGAAAATTGTGTTTTCTAGTCATCTACATGAATATATGTACATTAAATGTATATATTTAAAAGCTTTGTCTGTTTCATTCATTTATTGGACGTGTTCAGAACTCTTTTTTATTTTACTAGGAAAGACCTTTGGGGTACAAAACCTCTTGAAAGGGCGACTTGAATTAAAGCAGCAAAGTATCCTCTCTCTCTCTCTCTTCCTTCCTCTTGTTAGATTATGGCCTATGGTCATGAAACCATGCATACAGCTGTTACAGTAAAAGTTGTGCCCCATCACAATGTGATCAAAACTACTCCTGTTAGAGCATGTGACAATGCACTCAGGTCAAATGGAACGTACGGTAATCAGTCCATTCAGGAATTGATTTAAAATCCCAGTTCAATCATTAAAAATCTTAATTGACAATGAAAGGCATTTTTCATTTTGTGAATTGGAATTTTGAGCACGATGGACATGGACAGCCAGACTACACCGATCTACAACAGTATAACAGCTACAGTATAACAGCTGGGAGAGAAGAACTCAAAGACCATTTCCACTCTTTGTGAAGAAGAGAGAAAACAAATGATAGGTGATAAAAGTAGAACCATTATAATTCACAGCATAAGTCACAGTTAAGAAAGGCAACATAAAAACCTAGTTGGCTATTGCTTAGTGTCACCCTCACCGCATGGAGTTCAAGGAAGACCATACCCTTGCTCTTCCCTTCTCATTATTCAATGGCTGTACCTCATATACCTGCATTTACTAAGGTGTTGTCTTGTTCACTACACGATGGATGATGATTACGATGATGAAGATAGATCATTGTACCACAGTCCCAGGTCAGATGAGAGTAGATGTGTGTGTGTGTGTGTGTGTGTGTGTGCAGTGCTGGCGTGCGTGTGTTTTCCGTGTTGCTATTAAGAAGGCATCAAAAGGGCACAGGGACTACTGTATGAACTACTCCATGATGAGTAGCGGTGGATGGAGTGTGATATGCCAAAGTGCACATTAGACACACGCACACACTCACACACACACAGACACTCTAGAATGTAGTGACATTCATTCCTTTTTATAGCCAATGGGGATGTAGTGTACTTAACCTTCATGCCCTCGTATAAATGAATATGTGTGCTAAATGTTGTGTAGTAGACTCCATCTCTCCGTATGACATGTCCACTAAGATAGCGTAATAACTGTTACTCCCTTAAGAAGCTGATATGTGTACAATAATCATGGTGTAGCTGCATATGCTATTATATAATAGCCCTAACTCCCTTTACAGAGGCAATATGGGGTTCATTGATCACTAATTTTAAAAGTTGAAAAATTGATGTAGCAATCCCAGATTGCCCCTTTAAGGGCTGATATGTTCACTATGTTCTATTGTAATGTATTGCTCCTTTCTAGGGACTAGTAAGAATGCTGTAGAGTCACTGTAAGTCCCTATGTGGCCTGTAGAGTGTATGAATTGATGGGAGTTACAGTCCTGTGGTACTGAAGTCAGAACACTGAGGTCAAATGTGATGTGGTGCTGCCATCTGCAGGCTATAGGGCTTTTGCAACCAAGCAATTATCTTCACCAACACAATAATACTACATGACTACGCCTTGCAAACCCTTTTCTGTGCCTAAATGTAATACCCAATAAAAACAAAAGCAACAACAACAACAACCTATTGCCTTCACTTGTGTTCCCAAAATAACATTGGACCTCAGAATAAGTCATTTAGAGACAGCAGAGGTGCCATGTCCATTGAAATATATGCCATTGAGTAGACTCTTTTATCCAAAGCAACTTATAGTTATATACGCATACATTTTTCGTGTGGGTGGCCCTGAGAATTGAACCCCAAATCCTGCCGTTGCAAGTGCCATGCTCTACCAACTGACCCATACAGGACAAGATGTCATTCATAATACATAATTAATTCAAAGATATTGGATTTGGCAATCAGTGACCCTTCAACAAAATGCCACAGAAGTGTACAGTTGAGGCTGGTATCATGGCCCTGTTCATTTTGTGGCCCTTTTGGACATGATTTAGAATCCCTTTTGCCTCCATACCTGGGTTAATAAAGATAGAAATTATGATCTTCCATACAACCAATTCATGTTTTTTTCCCTTACATGTGTGACATGCAATGCACACAAATAGCATGTGCCATGTATTGGATTTATGACAGTAGTAGAGCATGGTCCTTTAAAACTTTTTCCACGGCCCACGTCTGACATCTGTTGGAGAACTATGTCACTACAACTATTCCCTCTCCCCGACCTGTTGCGCTTAAGGTGGCCCATCACAATTCTCCCCTCTTAATGGTAAGTTAAATTCGCATGATAGGCTCCAACTAATGCGTTAAAAACGCATTTAGTGAATTGATTATAAATGTTTCCTTCATATACTCTACTTGCCAGGCCATATTCATAACAGACTCGCAGTTCACTAAGAGGCTGAGACCACCGTGTATGGCACTTTATCCATATTATCTCTTGATCTTTATCTCTTGGCTATTGGTGTTCCTGCACTGTACCTGTGACGTCTCGTTTTGTTCCCGTACGGTATGTACCACTTGTCTGTCCTGTCATCTGGGTGAATAGACTAAAATGTACATGTAAATAGACTTACCATACATAGATACGGTTGGGTTTTGTCTTTTATTGGTGTGTCATATATCATTATTCAAACGTGATAAATAGTACTTAGCAAATAATTACTCGGTTACTAGGAGGGGGCGAGTAATCCGTCGATAATTATTTTTTGGAAGGTTCCAGAGTACTGGATTTACACAAGTGATGCGGTTTGCACCGTATGTTTGAGAAGAGGAGCTGGGAGGACGAGCGCGGGGAGGGGAGGGGGTGTCCGCCCAAAGAGAGGGGCCACGGCCTCGGAGAGTGGAGAAGGAGATGCGTCCAAGGGACTATTCCACCTTAAGAACTCACCGGCCCCTCTGCGCTCCCTCTCTCCGAAGAGCTACGGAATCGCACCAGGCCGCCACGACGCACAGCTCGCTTGGCACTGCGGCTAAGCAAACGTTTCCTAGCTCCGTGTATCGAGCGCCGGTGCGATGGATGCCATGTCTGACCTGCTATCCCCAGACCTCCAGTTTCACAGACACCACATCCCTGCCACAGATAAATCACTGCCACCCTCATGAAGTATAATTTACATTCAACGTGTGGGTATAGTCTATAGGCTATATGAGCACAGCGTAAAAGTAGCAGGGGCGAAAAGTACGATCGTTTTTAGTGTAAGTGGCGAGAACATTTAGGGGGAGGACGGGGTATGGGGAGAGGAGTGAGGGCTATAATAGTCCCGCCTACAAGCGTAGCAGGGGGAAAAAAATTTCCTGGGCCAAACGCGTCCCACTCCACATTGATTGATTATTATGGCACGTCTCTATGTCTGCGTTTTGTTGCGCACGAGATTTCGCCTCTAAAAGATCAAAGCGGCTTCAGGAAGGGGTGGTCCCGAGTTTGGGGATATATAGGGAGCCGGGGTCTGTCCGTCTTTAAGGCAAAATCTGAGCAGAAACTAGACGGCACAGAAGAAAAAAAACCTGCCCCGAAGTCACATAGAAACTCAAACAGCTGTTGAGTATTCAAGAGAGGGCTGAAAGAAACACAAACGTTCCGAAGAGTTGGAATTGATCTATTGCTGAGCTTTTTTTCGAGCAAGAGAATATAAGACTCGAGCAGCAAGAAATGAAGTCTGAGTTGTAGACTATTTGAATGGGTTTTGCACTGGATTTGTTTCCGTTTTAGTTTTTTTTACACTTATTTCATTTCTGGAGGTTTTAGTTCTTGGACTGATATTTTTTTGTTATTAGTGGAGTCTTTTACGGATTTTACTTGCTTCCGCCAGACACTTCAATATCATTTTCTCTTTCAGTTTGAAGGGTTTGACACGGAATATGATGTCGTTCGTTTGCGTCTCGTTCAGTTTGATTACGGCTCTGTGCGTGAGAGCGGCGCACGGCACATGGGAGGAAAGTACAGTTGTACCGGTCAGACTCGACCCGGTTCGGCCGGAGAGGGAATCCGGGCAGGGCCGGACCCTTTCGGTAGAGGAGCGAGAGAAGGAGTCGGAGATGCGGGTCTACCGGTTGGACGTATTTGGCAAACGGGTGGTCTTGAAGCTAGAGCCGGATCAGACCTTCCTGGCACCTGGGTTTGTGTTCCATGTGGTGGGGAGCCCCGAGTCGCAGGCGCAGCGGGAATCTGACAGCAGCGCAGCCGAGACTCAGTGCTTCTTCTCGGGCACGGTGAACGGGGAGGAGGACTCCGCAGCTGCTCTCAACCTGTGCCACGGACTACGGGGCGGCTTCTATCTCCAAGGTGAAGAGTACTTCATCCATCCCAATAATTCGAGTGATGCACAGCCTATGGATGGGGACCTCCACCTCATTCGCCGAAGAGGTCGGGAATATTTTGCAGAGGAGAGCAGCTCAAAGTGCGGGGTCAACGAGGACGAGGACAGGTTGCCAGAGAATCAGGAGACAAAAGTAAACCATGGAACCACTAACCCCGACCACCCAGGTATGCATTAACACTTATAAAACCTTTGACTTTGATCCATTTAGGAATATGCTGACTAAATCATATTCATAGGCCTACGTCTTTTAGTAAGAAAAAACAATACGCCAAGCTGTTCCGCATAGTCACGTAGTTGTGTTATGTGTCTACATCATGTATGGCAAACGAAATGGACTCTGGCCCAATTCCTGTACCAGCCGTGTCCTGGGGCTTCAATTCTTGAAAGGGAGGATTTGTCTATACAAACTACCTCAACTTCTGTCTTGGAGTGATGTGTAAAATACCCCTTTTACGCAAACATCTGACCCTCTAATAATTGCACAGCGCAGGCTATATATTTAAATGTTGAGGTAAGGCTGGTTAAGTCGATACTTTGACCGGTGCACAGCGAGAGCTAACGGGGAATGGGCTCAGCTTTGACAGTATAAGCAGGCATTGGGAGAAGGGGGAGGGTAAGGCTCGGAGGAAGTGAGCGGGGAGGGAGGTACGGGCCTGGGACGGGGGCTGGTGGGGGTGAGACGTGGAAACTAGTCTCGCCGCCTCCTGGTACTGCACGTTACAGGTCAGCACTGTCAGACATTTTCCCAGATTTTTTTTTATTCCCCCTCTCACACCTAATTTCTGCCCAGTGAAGGTCAATTTGCGAATGTAGTCCTTATGAAGAGGGCCTCCGATGGTAAGACTCCCCATGAAATTTCACATGTGAACTCGTGTAAAAACGTGTTTTTGGAACACTTCACATGTAATAATCACATGTGAAATGCATGTGGTTTTTCGTAATGGGCTGCTGAGTCACCCAGTGAGAGCAGCTGGAGCTGCTCCAGACACATCTGGAGAGGTCGATCTGCTCAGTGCTCAGTAGCTCTTCATCTGCCCTAGAAAATACACATTTGTAGCCTACAAACCCATGATTGGCCTGTAGTATCACATGGTACAACTCAAATAAAATCACTTGTGACTACTCAGATATTCGCCATAAGCAATTTGACATTTCATCTTTAAGTCTAACAGTTCATCAATTTAAACCAGAGAAACCAGGCTCTCACAAGAGAGCTGTCTTAAAAGTCTGATTCTAGGCCAGTTTGTCTGACCTCTCTCCCTTCTTCTCTCTTTCCATCCAGCCCACCACCAGCGGTCCAAGCGCTTCGTGTCCACGCCTCGCTTCGTGGAGATCATGATCGTGGCCGATCAGTCCATGGCCGAGTTCCACGGTGCCGGCCTCAAGCCCTACCTGCTGACCATCATGGCGGTGGCATCGCGCCTCTACCGCCACCCCACCATCCATAACTCCATCAGCCTAGCCGTGGTCAAGCTCCTGGTGGTCTACGAGGAGGAGAGCGGCCCCCAGGTGTCGTCTAACGCTGCCCTGACCCTCCGCAACTTCTGCCAGTGGCAGCGGCAGCACAACCCGCCCAGCGACCGCCACCCAGAGCACTACGACACAGCCGTGCTCTTCACACGAACGGTATGTTGCTTTTGCATTTTAGCACCATTTTCACAATGTTTTTACACCGATGTTTACTGTGGTAACAGGCAACACCTTCACAACTACTAGGGTAGATTCTGCTTTCCAAATGGCACCCTATTCACTATATAGTGCACTACTTTTGATTTGAAACAGGGTTCTGCTATATGATATGGGTTTTGTGTGTGTATGTGGGAAAACAGTGAGTTTGACAGAATGTATTTTGTCCTTTCTCACCCCCTGTAGGACCTGTGCGGCGCCCACTCCTGTGACACGCTAGGCATGGCGGATGTGGGCACGGTGTGCGATCCGGAGAGGAGCTGCTCCATCATCGAAGACGACGGGCTGCAGGCGGCATTCACTGTGGCACACGAACTCGGTAAGATGCCACCCTGATGCCAAGCTGACACATATGCACCATACATTCAAATCTCTGTCACTAGCCACACACAGTACACATCTCCTCTCTCAGTCCCAAACCAACCCCTTGTCTCCCCTCTCTCCATTCCTCCCTCTCTTTTGCACTCTAGGCCACGTGTTCAACATGCCCCACGACAATTCCAAGCAATGTGCCAGCGTCAACGGTGACCATTGGGGCTCGCACATGATGGCGTCCACCCTGTCCAACCTAGACCAACTCCAGCCCTGGTCGCCTTGCTCCGCCCTCATGGTCACCTCCTTCATGGACAATGGACACGGCCAGTGCCTATTGGACAAGCCCCACAAGCCCCAGTCACTCCCTGCCACGCTACCCGGAACCGTGTACGACGCCGACCGCCAATGTCGCCTGACGTTCGGGGAGGAGTCACAGCATTGTCCCGACCTGAGTACCACATGTGTGGCCCTCTGGTGCACAGTGACCACAACCAACGGACTTCTGGTCTGTCAGACCAAGAACTTCCCGTGGGCGGATGGGACGCTGTGTGGCCATGACAGCTTCTGCCTGGCGGGACAGTGTCTGAGCAAGACGGAGGCCGCTCGTCACCAGGTGGGTGTTAACACTGTTAAAACACAGCCCTATGACAAAGTATTAAAGTCAATGTGAGTGATGGGATTGGTCCATTGGGGGGAAAGGAAGTATAATGCAGCTTTGGGATTGGCTAGTGTTAGCTACATTGGATTAGGTCCAATGTTATGTATTTTTTTATATCAGGCTAGCTATAGGAGTGTTGAAATGCTATAGGGCCCTCAAACTCAAATCTGGACTTTGTGGCCAGTTCCACTGCATTTTTTCATTGTTCCCTTATTATCAGAGACTGGTTTAGACCAGGGACACAAGGTGTGTGCAATTCATTATCAGGTAGAACAGAAAACCAGCAGGCTCCTTACCTCATAGGGTAAGAGTTGAGTACCCCTGTTATAAGGGCTAAAGTGTGTGTAACTATTAGCTTTTTAGCTATAGTACTACATATAGGACTATTGAAATGTTATTTTGGCTAGTGTGTGTGAATATGAATAACAATGGTGTCCTCTCCTGTTGCAGACTCCAGTCAACGGTGCCTGGGGAGTATGGGGACCATGGGGAGACTGCTCCCGTACCTGCAACGGAGGGGTGCAGTTCTCCTTCAGGGACTGTGATAGCCCCCTGCCCAAAAACGGGGGCAAGTACTGCGAGGGCAAGAGGATCCAATATCGCTCCTGTAACACAGAGATCTGCCCTGAAAGCAATGGTAAGAGCCTCTTCTAGCCTCACTTATTACATACTTAGTTCATGCTTATTACATAGCTAATACACTAATTACTCTTATTACACACACATATTCATATATTTATACTTTGATATTATACATCCTTATTTAGGCACATAGGCCACTGACTTGCATATTGTACCCATACTTATACACATTCGAGATTAGCCATATTTGAATATCACAGCCTACTGTAAAGTAAACATAAGGCTCAAGCTAAACTAACAGTGAATATCACACCTCTCTCTCTCTCTCTTCATCCCTCTTTCTCTAAAGGTCTGTCGTTCCGTGAGGAGCAGTGTCTGGCCCACAACGATATTTCGTCACAGGTGTCATTCGGTTCGGGAGAGGGCGTGGAGTGGGTTCCCAAATATGCAGGCGTCTCGCCCAAAGACCGCTGCAAGCTGGTGTGCCGGGCCAAGGGCACGGGCTACTTCTTCATTCTGAAACCAAAGGTTAGTCAGGTCACACCACAGACACTTTGGCAAAAATGGAGACGAACACTATCTAGGCTAGCTAGACTAGCTAACACTTTCGAGGCTAACTAGGCTAATACTTTCTAGGCTAACTAGGCTAATACTTTCTAGGCTAACTAGGCTAACACTGTCTCTAGGCTAACTAGGCTAAGCTAATGCTGTCTAGGTAAACTAGGCTAACACTTTATAGGATAACTAGGCTATCACTGTCTAGGCTAACTAGGCTATCACTGTCTAGGCTAACTAGGCTAACACTGTCTAGGCTAACTAGGCTAACATCTGTTTCTTTGCAACCGTCAGGTGGCTGACGGTACTCCCTGCAGCCCGGACTCCACCTCAGTGTGTGTGCAGGGTCAGTGTGTGAAGGCGGGCTGTGACCGAATAATCGGCTCCACCCGTCGCTTCGACAAGTGCGGCGTGTGCGGAGGCAACGGCTCCACCTGCAAGAAAGTGTCGGGTGCCCTGGAGCGTGCCAGGTGAGAACAATGACCTATGACCTCAAAACAGCCATCTTTGACTAGAAATTACTGTTTTCTAGTTGAACCCATTTACTAACTTTTACTACAGTCTGTAGAATCCTATTTTTCTTTAATGAATCTATCTCTATCACACCTCTTGCCCTGCCACATCTTTTTTTACCCAGTCTCTTACTCTTACACTTAACTCTTACACTTATGCATAACTTTTTACCCTTGGCTATGTTTGACCCTTGTGTGTTTCTGTCCCTCAGGCCTGGTTACCAGAACGTCGTGACCATCCCCGCTGGCGCCACTCACCTGGACGTGAAGCAGCGTGCCCCCGGCGGTGGTCGCCATGACAACAGCTACCTGGCAGTGTTGCGCCAGGACGGCACCTACCTCCTCAACGGCGACTACAAGCTGATGACTCTCGAAACAGACATCCCCCTCAAGGGGGCGTTGCTACGATACAGCGGTAGCTCCGCCTCCCTGGAGCGTCTACGCAGCTTCTCGCCACTCCCCGAGGCCCTGACCATCCAGGTGTTGTCTGTAGGCGACTCGCCCCGCCCCCGTGTCAAATACAGCTTCTTTGCACCGAGACCCACTTTGGCGTCACCTAGTGGCGGAACGGTGGCACGCCGCCAGTCCATCAATGCCATCCGGGAGCTGGGGGACGCTGAGTGGACCCTGCGGGAGTGGGGCCCATGCTCGCAGAGCTGTGGGGGCGGTACTCAACAGAGGGAGGTGCTGTGTCTGGATCCCCAGGGGCGGCCATCGCGGGAGTGCCCGGAGGAGCTGCGCCCGTTGGCTTCGTGCCCATGCGCCCCACACCCCTGTCCTTCGTGGTTCCTGGGGGAGTGGTCGGTGTGCTCCAAGAGCTGTGGCCGCGGGTTCCGCAAGCGGCCGCTACGCTGCGTGGGACACAATGGGCGTACACTCGCCCACGAGAGCTGCGACCACAAAGACAGGCCTCGACCACTGCTGGACTTGTGCAACCAGAATGCCTGCTAAGAATGTTCGGGACTCACCTCATTATTACGTCCCTAAAGAACAACTCATGAAAGAAAGAAAGAAAGAGACTAAAACAACCATATCGTCACGAACTTTGCGTCTGAAAACACATTGACCTATCATGAGAATGTTTACATCCCAAGCAGAGTGCTTTCGTGGGTGTTTTCTGGGGTCCAATGGGTCCAAAGTGGCCGACTGATTGACTGATACTGCAGAGCCAACAACCTCTCTCTCAACTCCCTCCAGACACTTTGAGGGTAGACTTTAGTGTTGTTTGGGTCTGCTCCGTGGCACTGCCACCCCTAGAACACAGCATAGACTTGGTGCAGCTGCCTGCTGGGCTGGCATGGGGGCACATTGCAGGCACACTGCGCCCTTCTCCCACCCCCCACCCATGTCAGTGGAGCTGAGATGGAGGAAGAGTTTAAATGGACACTTCTCTTTCGAAAAAGCATGCTGCTTTAGTAGGTGCCAATGACATGCTTGTGTTCGTGTGTGTGTGTGTGTGTGTGTGTGTGTGTGTGTGTGTGTGTGTGTGTGTGTGTGTGTGTGTGTGTGTGTGTGTGTGTGTGTGTGTGTGTGGGCGCTGTCTGTCCTAGCTGGACTGGACAGACATCTTGGGGGGACTATATGTATCACTGTACAGAATTGGATACCTTGGGGTGAGGATGTATGTATATGTATTAGAAACAAATGAATGGTCTCACTGCAACACATTCCACTCCCTGTATCGGTTGGAGGCACTTCCTGTTTCAAAGGGTGCGGAACAAAAGACAATCCGGATTGTCCCTCCTAGTCCATACGACTTTGTATGCAACCAAACTAACTCAATACCGTTAATTTCAATCAACTTCGGTCATCCCTGAACAAGTTGATATGTGCTGCTAACATTCCAGTAGAATCTCCCAATAGACTCATTCCAATAGACTTATTATTCAATATGCATCCTGGACTGAACAAAACCAATTTCAAAGCCATATCACTCCGCTCCGTCGTAGACCAAAGAGGTGTGTGAGCAAGCGAACGCGCGTGTGTGTGCTTTCTCTCCTGCTACTACTTCATAAGTAAGTCTCTCCTGCCTTCCGAGAAGGTTTTTTTTTTATGATGACGTTTTGTACAGAATATCCAAACATTATTTATTTTTGTTAAGTATAATCTTGTTGCTTTTTATTATTATTGTTGTATTTGTATTTGTTATTATATTGAAATAACAGAAGGATGTAGAGTATATAGAGTATTTATACAGTATTATATATATGGTCCTAGGTTTATGAATAATAAAGTATCACGTTGACCTATACACTGTTGTCATGAGTGTGGTGTGTCTTGGTATTCTTACACATCCACACACACACACCTCAATATATTTGACTCTATACACACACCTCAGTCTATTCCACTCTATGCACGTGCACACACACTCACACACGTGCAAACATACTCACAAACATGGCCCTCGTCAGCAAATATATGGTGGATGTGTGTAATAAACCTAATCCCATTATATACTCAGTTGTCTGATCACATCTCTCTTATGGACAGTGTGTAATAAACCTATCATCCACTGGGTGGCAGTGTTTCAGTGGCCCCTCCTGACTTCCTCTGGGTCTCAGGATAGGAATGCTGATCTCAAATCAGTCCCCCCTGTTCATGTAATCTTAAGCATTATGATCTCAGCACTCCTATACAGGCTCTGATGTAGTATCAGTTTAGCCTTTCAGTCTATAATGAATTAATAGATAACAGACAGCAGGAACCTGATCCTAGATCAGTACACTTTATGAATATGGCCCCTGATATAGGATTTGCTAAAAGAATTGTCCATAATGAATAAGATTATATAGACAGCAGAGACCAGATCCTAGATCAGCACTCCTACTTTGAGATGCTTTTTGATTACAGGCCAAGACTCAAAGGAAGTCATTACGCTGTAATTATGGGAGAAGAAGACTCCAACATCACTGTAATTTGGGTAACAACATAATGGTCTCATCTCAAATGGCACTCTATTCCCTATATAGTGTACTACTTTTGACTGACCAGGGCCCATATGGCTCTGGTCAATAGTATTGCACTATAATGGGAATAGGGTGCCATTTGGGACGCACACAATGTGTCAGCAGATTCTGTAAACAACAGGT
Organism: Brachymystax lenok tsinlingensis; assembly: GCA_030435695.1. Taxonomy (NCBI): domain Eukaryota; kingdom Metazoa; phylum Chordata; class Actinopteri; order Salmoniformes; family Salmonidae; genus Brachymystax; species Brachymystax lenok. Next base: position 226,376 of record JAGFMH010000015.1, read on the forward strand.
TTGCAGAACAGAAAAAGAATGTCCTGGATCTGTATTCCCTCTAAGTTTAGCTTATGTTTTTATGAAAAAAAAAGAACCAAAGAAGGGAAAGGAAAAGAGAAGCCCAAACCGTTAAAGCTAAAAAAATATACTACAACAGAGTCTGTATAGGACTAGATATATTAAATGCTGTGCTCTTCCCATAAGCACTGTGGGGTTGCCACCGAGTTAGCCTACCACAGTTGTGTTGCTGTTGTTGCCAATGGAAAATGCTTATTTCCTTGGGAACTGGGACTTTCTTTCTAGAATACAATTACACTACTGTTGTACTTCTGTTTAGTTTTCCCATCTCTGCCTGTCGGTGCAAGACAAAACCAAAAATTCCCACCAACCCACACTCAATTAATTAACTGCCTAAAACCCATGACATCTGTGAGCAATTATGAATGGGTTGCATTTCTGTAAAAGGTCACGGTTCCCTATGAAGTTAAGAATGACACGATGCCACTCGGTGGTGTAGGGTGAAGTTGCCCCTAGACTATGGTCGTGGGTCAGTTTTGCATTTTCCCCACTAACGGTTAAGGTTATGATTGGGGGTGGGGAAGCTGATCCTAGATCTGCACCTAGAGGAAACTTTAACTAGAACTGATGCATTACATTTTAGAATTAATCTATCCATGTATCCAAGCTCTCCTTTCATGCATCATGGCAAAGCCAAAACCGCAATTCACGCTTATTCTGTCTTTATTAGCATTAGGATGTATATTCGTAATAAAGACATACTGTTCTCACCTAAAACAATTAGTATTTTATGCAGAATGAGTGGCCCTATATGAAGGCATTACCATGTTTGACTGTCACACAAAGTAAATAGGCCTAGGTTGATTAAATATGGTGTTTGAGAGGGGGGTCATTCAATCCTACAAGCTTGAGCAACCCATTTAGCCTACATTTTACAAGATGAAGAAGTTTAGTTCTAAGTTATATCAAACAAACTTCGTGCTCATTGACCATTTAAGATAGAGGTTCATGGATGTTTTGTAGGATATATTAAGAGGGGTAGGGTGGATATGGTTTGGTTTTTGACTTGGAACGTTGGTAAACAGTGTTTTAAAAAAAGTAAATTTCCTCTCAAAATGATCGTGAGGTGTGTGTGTACACGACATAGACCAATATATATATATATATATTCCATTTTCAAAGTGGTTGTGATAGTGCAAAGAGATGTTATCGAGGTACTTCCATCCCTTTTCCCACCCAGACAACAGAGACATTTGAGAAAATAGCTGCTGCGGGGGAGGGGAAGCGCTAGGACCCAGTCCAGGGGGGGAAAGGAACAGAAGGAAACAACGAGGAAAGTCTGAAGGAAACACTTTTAGACATACGAACACATGGAAGAAGAAACGAATGAGACTTTTCATTCTGATTTAAGCATTTTTATGACTGGAGCAAAGATCCATTCATTTGCGTTCATGGCTCTCTTCGAGTTAACTTTTTAGAACACTCAATTGATTGCGCCATATCAGCGATGTTTCGGCGAGCGACTATATCCCATAGTCTTCTTCGTGGGCGCATATCAATGGAAAACGCGGACGTTATCGTTTGGGAATAACTGTGCGCAACATTTAGAAAAAGTAGGCATATGCTATCAGTCGATATGGAAAGAGCGGAGGCAGCGGGGTGGAAATTCCTACGGGACTCTATCATACTTTGTGTTTTTGCCGGTAAGAGCTCGTTCATTTGTCCCTGGTTCTCTAGGATGCTTTATCGTCTTCAACGTGCGCAAATGTTTTATTATCAGCAGAAGTGTTCCTTTAATTAACAGTGGTTTACTTTTGTATTAGGCTAATTGTGAATGTGAACTCATCAACCCAATGCATGGAAGGTTTCACAACGCAAACGAACGGTAGCTATATCAAAAGAATATGTGCTTTAAAGTAGCCGATCATTAACTTAGACATACTACCGGTAAATTATCCAATGGTAAAAGAGTCCCTGGATAAATAAAAGTACTGTAGTTTACCGTATGTATCGCCACTTCTACAATAAAAAAAGCCTCAATGGAGTTTTAATCTCGTAAATGTAACCCAACAATATGCATAAATACTTACATCAACACTGAAGCGATATACATAGAAGAAAAAAGTGTACAAGACTTGCTCAGCACTAGAACTATAATAGAACTATAATGCCATTGTCCCCAGCGTAAAAAGCGACAGGACCCGGAGGTAAGGAGCTAGACCTCAAGGGACCACCCATATAGACTCCCATCGTTGGATGACATGCACATCAAAGTATACTCCACACTTCACAGGGAGAAATATGTTTGCAGCTCAAATGGCTGTGGTCAAAAGTAGTGCACTACTGTATATAGGGAAGAGAGATGTACCCAAATTATGTCTACTCTGTTTCAAAGCTACTATTGTAGGCCCACACACGCCTTTTCGGGGTTGGAAAACACAATCTTCCATCCATTTGTGAGGGATCTGTTGAAAATACACCAGCTTTTGAACAAAGTGAGAATAAAGCTGGAATGAAGATGAAAATCTTTGAACAAGCACACACACACACCAGTAATTTGTGGCAGTATGCTTGAAGGTTGAGAAAAAGCAGGGCTGTGTCTGGGTTAAATTATGTGGGGGTTGAGGAGGGCAAACACTGAGATATGGGACACACAACCTTTAGACAGACCGTGTGTGTTCAAATACTCTCTAAATAATAATCAAATAGAAAACCACAAGTAGTGTTTCCAAATGTCCTTTATTTCAAGTGCTTTCTCATTTTGAGACCCCTCTCCCTGAGCCATCCCCTTCATTTCAAGTTGTCACATATCCGTGTGTCTCCACTGAAGGACTCCCACCACCAGCTCTCCAAAGCCTCAGAGTGGCTGTAACCTTCAGTGCTTCATCTTTGTCGTGCTCACTTACACACATACACAGAAGGTTTAACACACACAGGTTTACACATTTTTAGATTACATTTGAGTAATTCAGCAGATGCTCTTATCCAGAGCAACTTACAGTGAGTGCATTCACCTTAAGGATACTGTAGCTAGGAGAGACAACACATCACAATCGTATCAGGTACAGTTTCCCTCAACAAAGTATTTATCAGCAAAGTCAGTTCTAGTGAGAAAAGAGAAGTGCCTTTTTTTTACACTCACACACACACACACATATATATATATATACACACACAGAGAAGGTTTACACACACACACACTCCCCACCCAACCAAGGCTAACTAAACCATTGAAAACCAGGGTATACAAAGGGAAAAGACTTGGTGAGAGAGAGGTATCTGCGGGTTTAGACTAGTGCAGAGAGAAAGAACACAGAGGTGAAGTTAGTGAATAGTGTAGTTGACTAAAAGTATAGGCTTTCATATAAAGAAAATATTTTCTGAAATGTCTTGTCTGATCTCCATTCCCATAGCCCTGTTGTCACACAACTATTGTTATAACCCTTTTTGATCAAATCAAATCAAATTTTATTTGTCACATACACATGGTTAGCAGATGTTAATGCGAGTGAAGCGAAATGCTTGTGCTTCTAGTTCCGACCATGCAGTAGTATCTAACAAGTAATCTAACAAATTCACAACAAATACCTTATACACACGAGTAACGGAATGAATACGAGTATGTACATATAAATGTATGGATGACTGAGGCAGGATGCAGTAGATGGTATGGAGTACAGTATATACACATATATATATATATATATATATATATATATATATATATATATATATATGAGATGAGTAATGTAGGATATGTAAACATTATATAAATGGCATTGTTTAAAGTGGCTAGTGATACATTATTTCATCCAATTATAATTATTAAAGTGGCTAGAGATTTGAGTCGATGGCCGAATGGCATAGGCAAGATTCAGTAGATGGTTTAGAGTACAGTGTATACATTTGATATGAGTAATGTCGGATATGTAAACATTATATACAAAATTGTTTAAAGTGGCTAGTGATACATTTGTTACATCCAATTCCTATTATTGAAAGTGGCTAAAGATTTAAGTCAGTATTTTGGCAGCAGCCACTCAATGTTAGTGATGGCTGTTTAACACTCTGATGGCCTTGAGATAGAAGCTGTTTTTCAGTCTCTCGGTCCCAGCTTTGATGCACCTGTACTGACCTAGCCTTCTGGATGACAGCGGGGTGAACAGGCAGTGGCTCGGGTGGTTGTTGTCCTTGATGATCTTTTTGGCCTTCCTGTGACATTGGGTGGTATAGGTGTCCTGGAGGGCAGGTAGTTTACCCCCGGTGATGCGTTGTGCAGTCCTCACTACCCTCTGGAGAGCCTTACGGTTGTGGGCGGAGCAGTTGCCGTACCAGGCGGTGATACAGCCCGACAGGATGCTCTCGATTGTGCATCTGTAGAAGTTTGTGAGTGATTATGGTGACAAGCCGAATTTCTTCAGCCTCCTGAGGTTGAAGAGGCGCTGTTGCGCCTTCTTCACCACGCTGTCTGTGTGGGTGGACCAATTCAGTTTGTCCGTGATGTGTACGCCGAGGAACTTAAAACTTTCCACCTTCTCCACTACTGTCCCCTCGATGTGGATAGGGGGGTGCTCCCTCTCCTGTTTCCTGAAGTCCACGATCATCTCCTTTGTTTTGCTGACATTGAGTGAGAGGTTATTTTCCTGACACCACACTCCGAGGGCCCTCACCTCCTCTCTGTAGGCCGTCTCGTCGTTGTTGGTAATCAAGCCTACCACTGTAGTGTCGTCAGCAAACTTGATGATTGAGTTGGATGCGTGCTTGGCCACGCAGTCATGGGTAAACAGGGAGTACAGGAGAGGGCTGAGAACGCACCCTTGTGGGGCCCCAGTGTTGAGGATCAGCGGGGTGGAGATGTTGTTTCCTACCCTCACCACCTGGGGCCGGCCCGTCAGGAAGTCCAGGACCCAGTTGCACAGGGCTGGGTCGAGACCCAGGGTCTCGAGCTTAATGACGAGCTTGGAGGGAACTATGGTGTTAAATGCTGAGCTGTAGTCGATGAACAGCATTCCTATATAAGTATTCCTCTTGTCCAGGTGGGTTAGGGCAGTATGCAGTGTGATTGCGATTGCGTCGTCTGTGGACCTATTGGGACGGTAAGCAAATTGGAGTGGGTCCAGGGTGTCGTGTTGTGTGCTTATTGGTTTATGGTTAGGTCCCACTCTACAGGATGAATACCTTTTAAGGCTTAATGAAGCCTTCGTAAACCCTCTGTAAGGACTATATATTTCCACTTATCAAATTCTTGTTTTGTGAGTTTGAGTGCAATATGGCTGTTTTACTCTAGCTAAAAACTCTTAAGTTACTCTTTAAAAAGCCTTGATTTGAGTGACATTTCCATATTTAGAAAAGGTTCAATTAAGCAAAGACAAAGTTTTAAGTGTATCTGCCGTAGCTGCTCTCCATTATGTGTTGAACCTTTTGTCATATGAAAATACCATTGTGATGTTGGCCTTTAAAGGGTTTTGGAAATCTTGATTCCAAAGAGCACACTCTACCTTTCTCTCAGCATATTAGATGCAGAGTGTGTGTGAGTGTGTGCATGTGTCCGTAGTAGATGTAGGTGTGTGTGTGCGTATGCGTCTCCGTATAATGTATTGCATCTCTCCTGCAGGTCACAGTGAGGCCCAGTGTGATGGCTGTGTGGAGTACTGCTGTGAAGGCTCTCCCCCTTTCTGCTGCTCCTACTACGCTTATATGGGAGATGTCCTCTCGTAAGTAGACACACATATGCTCACACACACACACAATGTCACCTTCTATACATACACACATGCTCAGTCACCCTCAGTCTATAAACACACTCACCAACTACACACACACACACACACACAATCACTTCTCTACCACTTCACCACCTGCCCTTTCCACATGCAGTGTATGACCCCTCTGAGAGATTTGACCTTCGTCATTTGGCTCAAGACAGCTGGCCTCTCACTTTCTCTGTTCTCTTCCTCACCAGACCACATATGGAGTATAACACATGCTAACTGCTACAGTCCACCAATGAAGAGAATAATGATATTAAAGTGTTGTGTAATCATGGAACATCAATTAATGTCACAGTTAAAATTCCCAAATTCACAGTTTTTGATGCATAAAGTTGATGCTAAATAAGTGGGGGTTTCACAAAAAAGTGCTATTGAATAGGCCCATTGAATGTGGACTCGTTTTATCTATCCATATAATGTAGCTCTTTCAAGGCCATGGTTGTCATAAGGTAATGGGGAGGAATAATGGTTCCTTGTCTCAAGAAAGATATCTCATCTGATTCTACAGCTTCTCCACAGCCTTTTAAATGGAGTTTGACCACATACATACACAAAAGCACATGTATATGTACACACATACAGGTCTGAGTCATATAATCAGATGTTTGAGCAGATCTCCATGGTTGCCCACAGACATGTTTGGTCCGGTGTATGTTATAGGCAGCTGTTCCCAGCCTTTTTTCTCAGACCTGGATGGCCCTATCCCGAAGAGCACTGCTTCTCTATAGAGCAGGGTTGTATTCATTGGAGCACACTGTAGCAAAACATTTAGCAACAAAAACTGAAATGTTTCTTATTGCACATGTCCAGCTAGACCCTCCCTGTTTCAGTCTGTTTTCTTTCATTTGGTGTCTAGTGAATATGACCCAAACTTGGGGTCAATTCACTTTTCAATTAAGTCACATCGTACATTTACATTTGAGTAATTTAGAAGACACTCTTATCCAGAGCGACTTAAATTAATGCATTCATCTTAAGATAGCTAGGTGAGACAACAACATATCACAATCTTAGCAAGTATGTTTTCTCTCAACAAAGTAGTTTTCAACAAAATGGTATTGGTATTTATTTAAGATACTCTTTAAAGAGGTAGGTGAACTGAAATTCCATGCAGAATTGATTTGTGAGAAGATTAATTGGATGAGATGACTTACCAGCAGCCACGAACCAGAATGAAAAGGGGAGCATTCAGTCAAAGTGACAAACGTGTGTTTGTGTGTGCATGCATGTGTGTGTGTGCGTTTTCAAGGGGCACGGCGATCTCGGGCATCGTGTTTGGTGTGGTGTTTCTGATGGGAGCGCTGGCGGCCTTCTTCCTGTGTGTGTGCATGTGTTTGAAGAACGGGCGAGGGGCCCGGGTGGACGTGTTCAACACCTCCTACATCAACACTGTGTCCCAGGGCTACCCAGGTAAGACTGATCTAGGATCAGGTCCCCCCTGTCCATATAATCTCATTCATTAGGATTGAAAAGGCTAAACTTATCCTAGGCCAGCTCTCAGAGTCCATATAGTTTCAAGTTTTATTAGTCACATGCACAAGTACAGTGAAATGCTTAAAGGTCCAATGCAGCCATTTTTTTATCTCAATATCAAATCGTTTCCAGGTAACAATTAAGTAACTTACTGTGATTGTTTTTCATTCAAATGGCAACTCCCTGTCTGGGAGTGGCCTGAATGCGGAGGGGAAAACTGAAAACGATCTGTTATTGTCGGAGAGGTTTGGAACTCTCTTTCTTATTGGTCTATTAACTACACTGAACAAAAATATGACTGCACTGGTCCTTTAGGGGCGGCAGGTAGCCTAGTGGTTAGAGCATTGGACTAGTAACTGAAAGGTTGCAAGATTGAATCCCCGAGCTGACAAGGTAAAAATCTGTCGTTCTGCCCCTGAACAAGGCAGTTAACCCACTGTTCCTAGGCCGTCATTGAAAATAAGAATTTGTTCTTAACTAAGTTACCCCTTACACTTTTTGAAATTGGCCAATATGGATAGGGCCAAATATATATATATATATATATATATATATATATATATATTTAAGAATAACTATAAAAAGCATATGCATGAGCATGGTAGCAATTGAAAGAGTTTGGAGATTTTGGGGAAATTATCAGACCAAAGGTGAGGACAAAACAGTTCAACTTACATAAGACTGATTCCAAACATTTACACTGTTCAATCAAACTTTTTTACATCAGCTGATGTCACAAAGTGCTGTACAGAAACCCAGCCTAAAACCCCAAGCAATGCAGGTGTAGAAGCACGGTGGCTAGGAAAAACTCCCTAGAAAGGCCAGATCCTCGGAAGAAACCTAGAGAGGAACCAGGCTATGAGGGGTGGCCTCTTCTGGCTGTGCCGGGTGGAGATTATAACAGAACATGGCCAAGATGTTCAAATGTTCATAGATGACCAGCAGGGTCAAATAATAATAATCACAGTGGTTGTAGAGGGTGCAACAGGTCAGCACTACAGGAGTAAATGTCAGTTGGCTTTTCATAGCCGATCATTCAGAGTATCTCTACCGCTCTTGCTGTCTCTAGAGAGTTGAAAACAGCAGGTCTGGGACAAGGCAGCACGTCCGGTGAACAGGTCAGGGTTCCATAGCTGCAGGCAGAACAGTTGAAACTGGAGCAGCAGCACGACCAGGTGGACTGGGGACAGCAAGGAGTCATCAGGCCAGGTATTCCTGAGGCATGGTCCTAGGGCTCAGGTCCTCAGAGAGAAAGAAAGAAAGAAAGAAAGAAAGAAAGAAAGAAAGAAAGAAAGAGAGAGAGAGGGAAAAAGAGAGAGAGAATTAGACAGAGCATACTTAAATTCACACAGGACACCAGATAAGACAGGAGAAATACTCCAGATATAACAGACTGTCCCTAGCCCCCGACACAAACTATTGCAGCATAAATACTGGAGGCTGAGACAGGAGGGATTGGGAAACACTGGCCCCGTTCGACGATACCTCCGGACAGGGCGAAACAGGCAGGATATAACCCCACCCACTTTGCCAAAGCACAGCCCACACCACTAGAGGGATATCTTCAACCACCAACTTACTATCCTGAGACAAGTCTGAGTATAGCCCACAACGATCTCCCCCACGGCACGATCCAAAGGGGGGCCGCCAACCCGGACAGGAAAATCACATCAGTGACTCAACCCACTCAAGTGACGCACCCCTCCTAGGGACGGCATGGAAGAGCACCAGTAAGCCAGTGACTCAGCCCCTGTAATAGGGTTTGAGGCAGAGAATCCCAGTGGAGAGAGGGGAACCGGCCAGGCAGAGAGAGCAAGGGTGGTTCGTTGCTCCAGTGCCTTTCCGTTCACATTATCACTCCTGGGCCAGACTACACTCAATCATAGGACCTACTGAAGAGATGAGTCTTCAATAAAGACTTTAAGGTTGAGACCGAGTCTGCATCTCTCACATGGATAGGCAGACAATTCCATAAAAATTTAGCTCTATAGGATAAAACCCTGCCTCCAGCTGTTTGCTTAGAAATTCTAGGGACTGTAAGGAGGCCTGCGTCTTGTGACTGTAGCGTTACGTGTATGTATGTAGGGCAAGACCAAATCAGAAAGATAGGTAGGATCAAGCCCATGTACAGTGAGGGAAAAAAGTATTTGATCCCCTGCTGATTTTGTACGTTTGCCCACTGACAAAGAAATGATCAGTCTATAATTTGAATGGTAGGTTTATTTGAACAGTGAGAGACAGAATAACAACAAAAAAATCCAGAAAAACGCATGTGAAAAATGTTATGAATTGATTTGCATTTTAATGAGGGAAATAAGTATTTGACCCCTCTGCAAAACATGACTTAGTACTTGGTGGCAAAACCCTTGTTGGCAATCATAGAGGTCAGACGTTTCTTGTAGTTGGCCACCAGGTTTGCACACATCTCAGGAGGGATTTTGTCCCACTACTCTTTGCAGATCTTCTCCAAGTCATTAAGGTTTCGAGGCTGACGTTTGGCAACTCGAACCTTCAGCTCCCTCCACAGATTTTCTATGGGATTAAGGTCTGGAGACTGGCTATGCCACTCCAGGACCTTAATGTGCTTCTTCTTGAGCCACTCCTTTGTTGCCTTGGCCATGTGTTTTGGGTCATTGTCATGCTGGAATACCCATTCACGACCCATTTTCAATGCCCTGGCTGAGGGAAGGAGGTTCTCACCCAAGATGTGACGGTACATGGCCCCGTCCATCGTCCCTTTGATGCGGTGAAGTTGTCCTGTCCCCTTAGCAGAAAAACACCCCAAAAGCATAATGTTTCCACCTCCATGTTTGACGGTGGGGATGGTGTTCTTGGGGTCATAAGCAGCATTCCTCCTCCTCCAAACACGGCGAGTTGAGTTGATGCCAAGGAGCTCCATTTTGGTCTCATCTGACCACAACACTTTCACCCAGTTGTCCTCTGAATCATTCAGATGTTCATTGGCAAACTTCAGACGGGCATGTATATGTGCTTTCTTGAGCAGGGGGACCTTGCGGGCGCTGCAGGATTTCAGTCCTTCACGGCCTGGTGTGTTACCAATTGTTTTCTTGGTGACTATGGTCCCAGCTGCCTTGAGATCATTGACAAGATCCTCCCGTGTAGTTCTGGGCTGATTCCTCACCGTTCTCATGATCATTGCAACTCCACGAGGTGAGATCTTGCATGGAGCCCCAGGCCGAGGGAGCTTGACAGATATTTTGTGTTTCTTCCATTTGCGAATAATCGCACCAACTGTTGTCACCTTCTCACCAAGCTGCTTGGCGATGGTCTTGTAGCCCATTCCAGCCTTGTGTAGGTCTACAATCTTGTCCCTGACATCCTTGGAGAGCTTTTTGGTCTTGGCCATGGCGAAGAGTTTGGAATCTGATTGATTGATTGCTTCTGTGGACAGGTGTATTTTATACAGGTAACAAACTGAGATTAGGAGCACTCCCTTTAACTACTTAGGGAGCAGTGGGGCGCACTCCCGACACTACCCGGTGAAATGTAAGGCGCCAAATTCAAAATCCAAAAGTTGAATTATTAAACATTCATCAATATACAGGTGTTGCATAGTCATCAAAAGCTCTGCTTCTTGGCAATATCACAGCGTTGTCAGATTTCAAAAAGGCTTTACGGTGAAAGCACAACATTTGATTGTTTGAGGATAGCATATTTCTGCATTAGCATAAATTCATAAACCAATGCGGTTCACACAAAACCCATATCACACTGAAAACAAATCCCTTACCTTTCGAAGAACTTCTGCTGAGGGCTTCCCAAGTGTCCAACGAAGACATCCAATGGTTCTTTTGTTAGAAAAAGTCATTTATTATATCCATAAATCTCCGTTTTGTTGGCGCGTTAAGTTCAGAAAATCCCACGTCGAATCGTCCATTGATACGTGAAGAGAACGCGTTCAAATATACCTATAAACTCAGTGCCAGTCCTAAACAAATCAAAGACCAGTTATAATCATCCTTAGCTATCCTTTTATGAATATTAGCGATATTATTTCACTCGGATGGTCACCTATACTTTATATAAGTAAAATAAAGTGGGGCGCGCACCCAGTCTCTTGCCCGAGAAATCTCTCTGAGCTCCCTTGACCACTTCCTCTTCCTATCCGTTTTGCTTACTCCTATCGCCCCCAGTCTTTGTATAGAGACTGCTGACATCTAGTGGAAGCCATAGGTACTGCAGTCTCAGTCCTGGTTAAAATAAAAATGAATAGGCAGCCTGGAGAAGAAGGTCAAGTACAAAAAAATCTGCAAATCCGGATGGATTTTCCTCGGGTTTTCGCCTGCTATATCAGTTCTGTTATACTCACATACATTATTTTAACACTCTTAGAAACTTCAGAGTGTTTCCTATCCAATAGTACTAATTATGTGCATATCCTATTTTCTGGGCCTGAGTGGCAGGCATTTTACTTTGGGCATGCCAGACTCTCCAAAACCGTCACCTATGCAGCCGCTCCCTAAGAAGTTAAGAGTGTGCTCCTAATCTCAGCTCGTTACCTGTATAAAAGACATCTGGGAGCCAGAAATCTTTCTGATTGAGAGGGGGTCAAATACTTATTTCCCTCATTAAAATGCAAATCAATTTATAAAATTTTTCACGTGTTTTTCTGGATTTTTTTGTTGTTATTCTGTCTCTCACTGTTCAAATAAACCTACCATTACAATTATAGACTGATCATTTCTTTGTCAGTGGGCAAATGTACAAAATCAGCTGAGCTTTGGAGGAATACGCAGATTTAAAGAGGAGCCCGTCATTTGCTTTCTAATGATCATGATCTTTTTGTCAAAGTAGTTCATTTATTTATAACTTCTGAAGTGAAAGCCATCCTCTTGGGGAATGCTGCTTTTTAGTTAGCTTTGCGACAGTATCAAGAATACATTTAGGATTGTTCTTATTTTCTTTAATTAAGTTGGAAAAATAGGATGATCGAGCAGCAGTGAGGGCTCTTCGCTACTGCACGGTACTGTCTTTCCAAGCTAGTCGGAAGACTTACAGTTTGGTGTAGCGCCATTTCCGTTCCAATTTTCTGGAAGCTTGCTTCAGAGCTCGGGTATTTTCTGTATAACAGGGAGCTAGTTTCTTATGACAAATGTTTTTTGTTTTTAGGGGTGCGACTGCATCTAGGGTATTACGAAAGGTTAAATTGAATTCCTCAGTTAGGTGGTTAACTGATTTTTGCACTCTGATGTCCTTGGGTAGGTGGAGGGAGTCTGCAAGGGCATCTAGGAATCTTTGGGTTGTCCGAGAATTTGATGATCCTTGGTTGGGGTCTGAGCAGATTATTTGTTGTGATTGCAAACGTAATAAAACATTAAGATCCACAACATTTATTCCACGGGACAAAACTAGGTCCAGAGTATGACTGTGGCAGTGAGTAGGTGCGGAGACGTGTTGGACAAAACCCACTGAGTCAATGTTGATTTTATGTGCATCTTATATTTACTTTACTTTCATTGAAATGGCGTGGAAACAACATTGATTCAACCAGTGTGTGCCCCATCGTTAGCTAAGTTATAAAATACGATCTTACGGTGTCAGGCTTTCAAAAGGCACTTCAGACAAACAGATTGTAATTTTGATGCACATAGAATGGAGTCATTAGCGCATTCAAGTGCATGTTTAACTGACACTTAAAAGGAACATTGTTACATCAAATGCCTTTCGGCCTAAGACTGATGCCATGCAAGCGCTGGTATGCATGTACTCATGGTGGCTTATGGGGGTAGAGATGGGGGTGGGGGTAGAGGTTTTTCGAGGGGACTTGTGGGGGGTTTCTTGGATGGTTGAGGGGAAGCTCTCGAGGGGATCTGTGGGGGATCTTGGATGGTTGGAGACCTGGCGTTTTGGAGCTTGGGCCAGTGGCCGAGAGGTTGCTGGTTCGGGTCCCCGATTTGACTGGGTGGGGGATCTATCCTTGTGCCCTTGGGCGGGGTGCTTGACCCTGGTTGCTCCTGTGGGTCGTTCTATATGGGAGTGTCTAGATGACTGAAAGTAATGTTTAGCGGCTTCACTGCAGGTAGATTGTGTGTTAAAAAAGGTGCATGTTTCGTGGATATTTTTTTATATAATATGACAAACCATAGGCTTAATCTGTTCAGGACAACCCAGGGTATAATGCATGTCATCCTTGTAACTGTGGATCAAACATAGCGATCACAAACATTGATACTGTAAATTGCATGAGTTTCCAAATATGGAAATATGAAGTGCACATTTGGACTCACGGGTGTGTGGTTTGTTTGTATGACATCAAAGCCGTATTTATTATAATCCTCAATGTGTCATCTTTCAGAACACATCCTCTCCTCTCTATTTACAGCATTTACCTCACACAGACAACAACAAATGTGCAAAAGTAGCACAATTAGAGGGAGGGATGGGAGGATCTTCTTGTCACGCGCAGTGCTCAAGTTCATAACGGCTGTCAGTCAAAACCCATACAACGCTGTGAAGTGGAGAACCTGAGCTCTGACGTCATGTATGGCATGTTACTGTACAGCCACTGCGTTCCAATTTAGGCGCTTATCAATGACATTTTCAACCCGTATACAGGATGACAGGGGCTGTGAGTGGAAAGGGTTACTACCTTGAAAGCCCAGTGCAGTATTCAGTATCAAAATACTATAACAAAAAAACACTAGAAATAAGAAAGGAATAAAAAAACATAAGACTGTAAGCTATATACAGGGTCAGTGCCAGTACCAAATGTAGTTGTTGAGGTAGATATGTACATGTAGGCAGGGATTACGAGAAAGTGACTGGTAGCAGGATAAATAGTAATAATAGTAACCAATTTGGCAACAGCATAAGTGGTAGGTGTGTGTGTGTGTGATGGTGAGTGTGTATGTATGTGGTTGTTAGTGTGTGTGCAAGTGTCAGTGCAGGTGTGTGTGTGCGTGTGGGTAGAGACCTGTGAGTGTGCAAACAGTACCAGTCAAAAGTTTGGACACACCTACTCATTCAAGGGTTTTTCTTTATTTTCACTATTTTCTACATTGTAGAAAAGTAGGGAAGACATCAAAACTATGAAATAACACATATGGAATCATGTAGTAATCAAAAAAGTGTTAAACAATTCAAAATATATTTTATATTTGAGATTCTTCAAAGTAGCCACCCTTTGCCTTGATGACAGCTTTGCACACTCTTGGCATTCTCAGCTTCATGAGGTAGTCACCTGGAATGCATTTCAATTAACAGGTGTGCCTTCTTAAAAGTTAATTTGTGGAATTTATTTCCTTCTCAATGCGTTTGAGCCAATCAGTTGTGTAGGGTTGGTATACAGAAGAAAGCCCTATTTGGCAAAAGACCAAGTCCATATTATGGCAAGAACAACAGAAGAGAAACGACAGTCCATCACTATTTTAAGACATGAAGGTCAGTCAAGAACATTTCAAAAACTTTAAAAGTTTCTTCAAGTGCAGTCGCAAAAACCATCAAGTGACTGGCTCTCATTAGGCCCGCCACAGGAAAGGAAGATCCAGAGTTACCTCTGCTGCAGAGGATAAGTTCATTAGAGTTACCAGCTTGAGAAATTGCAGCCCAAATAAATGCTTCACAGAGTTCAAGTAACAGACACATCTCAACATTAACTGTTCAGAGGAGACTGCGTGAATCAGGCCTTCATGGTCGAATTGCTGCAAAGAAACCACTACTAAAGGATACCAATAAGAAGAAGAGACTTGCTTGGGCCAAGAAACATGAGCAATGGACATTAGAAAAAATGGAAATTTGTCCTTTGGTCTGAAGAGTCCAAATTTGAGATTTTTGGTTCCAACCACCATGTCTTTGTGAGACGCAGAGTAGGTGAACGGATGATCTCCTTATGTGTGGTTCCCCAATGTGAAGCATGGAGGAGGAGGTGTGATGGTGTGGGGGTGCTTTGCTGGTGACACTGTCTGTGATTTATTTAGATTTCAAGGCACAGTTAACCAGCATTGCTACCACAGCATTCTGCAGCGATACGCCATCCCATCTGGTTTGTGCTTAGTGGGACTATCATTTGTTTATCAACAGGACAATGACCCAACACACCTCCAGGCTGTGTAAGGGCTATTTGACCAAGAAGGAGAGTGATGGAGTGCTGCATCAGATGACCTGGCCTCCACAATCCCCCAACCTCAACCCAATTGAGATGGGTTGGGATGATTTGGACCGCAGAGTGAATGAAAAGCAGCCAACAAGTGCTCAGAATATGTGGGAACTCCTTCAAGACTGTTGGAAAAGCATTCCTGGTAAAGCTTGTTGAGAGAATGCCAAGTGTGTGCAAAGCTGTCATCAAGGCAAAGGGTGGCTACTTTGAAGAATCTAAAATCTAATTAGTTTAACACCTTTTTGGTTACTACATGATTCCATATGTTATTTTGTAGATTTGATGTCTTCACTATTATTCTACAATGTAGAAAATTGTAAAATAAAGAAAAACTCCTCCCACCAGCCTCCTCTGATTGACTCCATTCCAGTCTTTACTATGAGCCATCCTCTCCTCAGCAGTCTCCACTGGTTTCTACAGCCCATCAAAACAGATACAATAACATGGCAGGGTCTGTTGTACTTATGTGTGTATTGGCATAATCTTTATTTATTTATCCAGCAACTACTGATAACAAACATACACTTCTCTCTCGGTGTCTGTCTGCCTCTCTCTCTTTCTCCAGGACCCCCCACCTCCCTACACCTATGACTATGAGATGTACCCTTCGGCCATGCGCCCCCCTCCCTACACCCCCACCCCACCCAGGATAGACAGCTACTCCCCTCCCCCTCCGTATCCGGGCTGTAATCGCAAATGACTTGAAGACAAAATGGAGAATCCTGACCAGGCTACTTGCCCTTCTGAAGGAGCACATCATGGATTAAGTTTATGGAGTGTTCTAGCAGGGAAAGATGAGACTGGAAGCATTGCCTTTCGAACCTCTGGATCACTTAAAATGACTGCATGTGGACTGGACCACTTTGACCTTTTCTTGTGGGTGTGAATGGGTCTATTAAACTGATTGGTGTTTCGGCGGTGAAAACAACTTTAGTTGTATTTGACACATATTTTATAGCAATGAATATGAGTGAGGGGACAAAGTACATAACTTTATTTGAAGATGTGGATCTCTGTCGTACTATTTTTCTGGTAGAGATGCCTGTTAGCTGACTTTCCTTCAGGTCAGTGCTCTTCCCTATCTTATTTCTACTAGGCAAAGGAGAGAAAACTGTAGCCTCGTCCTAGAAATGTTTGTGCTGTATTGCCAATTGCTTCATGTGGAAATGACCCGAGGACATGGCGAGACAGCACAAACAAATCTGGGACCAGGCTAGGAAAACTGTGGCTTAAAAATGGATTAAAGACATCAAAGTCAAGGTATTGGAGTGGCCATCACAAAGCCCTGACCTCAATCCTATAGAACATTTTTGGGCAGAACTGAAAAAGCATTTGCGAGCAAGGAGGCCTACAAACATGACTCAGTTACACCAGCTCTGTCAGGAGGAATGGGCCAAAATTCACCCAACTTATTGTGGGAAGCTTGTGGAAGGCTACCCGAAACGTTTGACCCAAGTTAAACAATGTATAGGCAATGCTACCAAATACTAATTGAGTGTATGTAAACTTTTGACCCACTGGGAATGTGATGAAAGAAATAAAAGCTTAAATAAATCTCTCTCTCTGCTATTATTCTGACATTTTACATTCTTAAAATAAAGTGGTGACCCTAACTGACCTAAGACAGGGAATTTTTAATAGGATTAAATGTCAGGAATTGTGAAAAACGGAGTTTAAATGTATTTGGCTAAGGTGTATGTAAACTTCCAACTTCAACTGTATATGCCAATACATACACACAATGTCTAGGTCAAATAGGGGAGAGGAGTTGCTTTATCAGTTTTTTTAAACTAGGTTTGCTGTTCATTTGAGCAATATGAGATGGGAGTTCCATGCAATAACGGCTTTATATAATACAGTACGCTTTCTTAAATTTGTTCTGGATTTGGGAACTGTGAAAAGACCACTGGTGGCATGTCTGGTGGGGTAAATGTGCGTGTCAGAGCTGTGTGTAAGTTGACTATGCAAACAATTTTCACGTATCTTATGAAAAGAAGAAGTGACACAGTCAGTCTCTCCTCAACTCTTAGCCAATAGAGACTGGTATGCATAGTATTTATATTAGCCCTCTTATTACAATGAAGAGCAAGACATGATTGGTTTCTATATGGTCTAGCTGTTAGGATTCCTGGTTTTCACCCAGGCGGCCCAGGTTCAATTAACTGTTTTAATATTGGGCTCCCAAGTGGCACAGTGGTCTAAGGCACTGCATCTCAATTTGTTCTTAACTGACTTGCCTAGTTAAATACAAAAAACATGCCACTATGTTCTGGGCCAGCTGCAGCTCAACTAGGTCTTTCTTTGCAGCACTTGACCACATGACTGGACAATAATCAAGGTAAGCCAAAACTAGAGCCTGCAGGACTTGCTTTTTTGAGTGTGGTGTCAAAAAAGCAGAGCATCTCTTTATTATGGACAGACCTCTCTCCATCTTTACAACCATTGAATCTATATGTTTTGACCATGACAGTTTACAATCTAACGTAACACCAAGTAATTTAGTCTTCTCAACTTGTTCAACAAGCACACCATTCATTACCAGATTCAGTTGAGGTCTAGAACTTAGGGAATGATTTGTACCAAATACAATGCTCTTAGTTTTAGAGATGCTCCGGGCCAGTTTATTACTGGTCACCCATTCCAAAACTGACTGTTAAGCGTTTCGGTGACTTCATTAGCTGTGGTTGCTGACACGTATATGGTTGAATCATCAGCATGCATGTACACACAGGCTTTGTTTAATGCCAGTGGCAGGTCATAAGCTCAGTTGCAACAAGGCTCCACCATGCCTCTGGACTACACCCCTTCCTGTGGGTGGCTGCCTGGAACACAAAAACAGGGGTATTTAAATACAAAATTAAAAAACATCCAATCATCCAATAGGAATGCTTGATTGTTACACATGTAAAGTAGTGACTCCTGTGACATTCTCATCCACTTTAAAATGAGTATTTCCGTGCAGAGTGAGTGAAAACACTGCAAAATGACACACGTACAATATTATGTTTCACACACCGGTTAGCAAAAGCAAATATATTTATTTTTTAAATAAACCCCCCATATTTACTCAAAACAAACAACAAAGTACCCTTGAACATAAAGGTCTCCAATACCTTCTAGCTAGCAGCTCTCCCGCATGGTGTCCTGGGGCAGCCAGGGCCATTCTTGTTGTTGTCTCCATCCACTGTTTCCTCTCTCTTGGTCGACCTGGGGCATCAGGTGGCCCCATCTTGGTCGCTTCAGCCCCATCGCTCACCCACTTTGAGTGGGCCATTCCATCCAGCTCTCTGTGGGCCCCCATGGCAGTGTTATCCTGTCCTCTTAGGAACTTCCCCCTCAGCTTCATCAGGCCACACACATCCTTCAGCCATGTCCACAGAGCTGCTCAGTCTTCACTCATGGGGCACCTTAACACGCGAGACCACTTAGGTCGCACAGACCAGCAGGGGTGGATTCCTCTTCTGCCCCAGCTGCGCCCAGACCACCCACGGGAGAGACACAGAACGGGAGGACACAGAAACACAAGATGGTAAAAGCAAAACAAAACTGGCCCCTGCTCCACAACTGCCCATTCAATGGCCCAGACCCTGCACATGCTACGCCAAGTGTCACAAGGTAGAAAAGTGACAGGTTTTATAGGGATTGGGTTGAGCAGGCAGAGTGAAGCAGAGGCAAACAAAAGTCACTGTTTCAGTAATCAAGTTAACATTCTAAAAACATTTCCACAATTCAGTTAGAATGCTTAATTTCCATATATAATTTCCTATTTTACTTTTAACTTAATAACCATGCTACTTAAAATCATTGGAAAAACATACAAACTAAACCAAAGAAACAAAGGGGCACAGGAAGTGAAGCAGCCATTTTTTCTCAAAAACTTAGTCATAAAGCACTAAGTCCATTTGCCATGTGATCTCAAACATTTCAGCCTTAAAGGGGAACTGCACCTGCTGATTTGGCCTCTTTTTTTGGCTTGCTCCTCAAGAAATACTGGCGGCCATGACATAAACCAAACGTGAGTTGACTTGGGGATGTGGTTTGATGTGGGTGTTTCTTGGGTGTGTCCTTGCCACCTCCAAGACACACCCATCAGTCAGAACCTTGCCTGCAGCTATTTCCCCCCACTCAATCACAACAAACAAATCTCCTGCATGTTGAGTTCTACAGGCAGATGTATGGTGAGATTCCGGAGGAAGCTTTGGGCTTTATTAAATCCACATTGCAGAAGTTCAGCTAAGCGAGATTGAAATTTAAAGGCAATGTTGCCGCTTTAGCGGAGACTGCGTTTATGATAAACGCTGCATATGTCGGCTCAATCAATTTTGCTCCCAAGTGGCACAGCGGTCTAAGGAATTGCATCTCAGTGCTAGAGGCGTCACTACCGACCGTGGTTCGATTCCCGGCTGTATCACAACCTGTCGTGATTGAGAGTCCCATAAGGCGGCAGACAATTGGCCCAGTGTCGTCCGGGTTAGGGTTTGGCCGGGGTAGGCCGTCATTGTAAATAAGAATTTGTTCTTAACTGACTTACCTAGTTAAATAAAGGTAAATTGTTTCTTTTTTTAAAGTCTGGCACCCAACTATGTACTTTGTCTAACAGAAAAACAGGGTCAACGATTGTCATCATCCCTCAATTATAAATATAGCTAGAGAAATGACATAATCTCATTTGGAAGCTAATTCTATGCTTTACAGATGAAGACTGACTGGCTCTAGATTGGATTAGATTTAGGCCGGTGACGCCGTTACACTATGCAACCAACTGTGACATGTTTTGCTATGGCCCTGGGTTGGTTTCAGTTTGTTTCTGCCAGTTAGTACAGTGTTGTAGTCAGACATGAGTTAGCTATTAACCTCTTGGGCATAATTAAGGAGCGGTGGGGCGCTAGCGCCCCATCCTTGACAACATCCGGAAAAATGTAGACCGCCAAATTATTATAGAACATTCATAAAAATACAAGTGTTGCACACTCTTCAAAAGCTTACACTCTTGGCAATCTCACAGCATTGTCAGATTTCAAAAAGGCTTTACGGATACACCACTCCCCCACACAGGAAAACTCCCGCACATGTTTTCTTCTGTACCTTTACACACTGCTAACGCAAGAGGAAGGACTGAAAAAGCATTTAACAGATTACTGTGAAATAATATAATGATCAGGGGTGTAACTTTGGTTTTATATCCAAATATCCAATCGAAGTGGAGTATTTATCCAGTCGGATAAACACTCGGATAAACGCGAGGGTTGCATTGTTCAATCTCTTGGCGAGCTGTGGAAAATGCAATCTTTTGTACTCCGAGGCTTGCACTGTATTAAGATATTAAGATATTTCAAAATACATGTATGCTAGGGTTGAGGTAAGTGCATCTGACTAGTAATTATTTGTCCGGGTTCAATACTTGCAATAAAATATATAATGTTTTGCTCTCCCAACAGTACCAGTCAAAGGTTTGGACACGCCTACTCATTCAAGGGTTTTTCTTTATTTTTTACTATTTTCTACATTGTAGAATAATAGTGATAACATCAAAACAATGAAATAACACATATGGAATCATGTAGTAACCATAAAAGTGCTAAACAAATCAAAATATATTTTACATTTTAGATTCTTGACAAGAGTGTGCAAAGCTGTCATCAAGGCAAAGGTCGGCTACTTTGAAGAATCATGATTCCATGTGTTATTTCATAGTTTTGATGTCTTAACTATTATTCTACAATGTAGAAAATAGGACAAATAAAGAAAATGAGTAGGTGTGCCCAAACTTTTGACAGGTACTGTTTATAAAATATATATATATTTTTAAATATATTTTCCTTCATTATTTTCCACTAACCCTATTATCCCTCCCCTAATTGGAGTCAACTAATTGACAACAACAATAAGGCTTCTACTTCCAGCTTATACATACTATATACATTTTACGGACACAGTATATTTTACAATAATTATATTTTGTTTGTTTTCAGTCCCATCATTCAGCTACCCTCAGCCCCTCCCATATATCTCTGAAGACCATCCAGTTTTCTATTTGCCAAAAACAATTCAGCTGTGCTGTGATGTTTCCCAAAAGTTCTGAACCTTTCTATTCTCATAGTTTCTACATATTGTAAATTAAAGATACAATTTTTGCTTAGAGTATTATTATATTATTGATAGATTGAATATTACTTTTTATATCACCCAGTTGTGCAATCTGTAGAGTTAGCTCCAGGTAAATGTTGCAATTCTTCAGCCATTCCTGAACCTGCGACCAAAAACAAGCTACATATGGACAGTACCAAAACAAATGATCTAATGATTCTGTCTAATGACCTTAGAACGTGTTGGTGGCAATGAAACAACAGAGCCCCATTCAATGAAGGGAAGCAAAGTCGGTGGAGGGGCAATTTGCAAGTGGAGCTTGGCAAAATTGAAATCCAAACCCACATGCAAAATAGTCATACCTGTGACATGTCTGTGGACACACACACACTCACACACACCTATTTGACTATGTGGATGTGGTTGTGCTGCTCAATGGGGAGGTTATCCACACAGTGTAGGCATACAATCCAGAACATGCAAAATAGTCATACCTGTGACATGTCTGTGGACACACACACACTCACACACACCTATTTGACTATGTGGATGTGGTTGTGCTGCTCAATGGGGAGGTTATCCACACAGTGTAGGCATACAATCCAGAACATGTCACACTGGCACAGCTGATCAGATACTGAGGCTTTTGAACTGAATTCCAACTGGTGTGTGTGTGTGTGTGTGTGTGTGTGTGTGTGTGTGTGTGTGTGTGTGTGTGTGTGTGTGTGTGTGTGTGTGTGTGTGTGTGTGTGTGTGTGTGTGTGTGTGAGAGAGAGAAGCACATGCACACACGTGCAGAGGCGTCATGCCCATAGGGGGCACAGGGGCACGTGCACCCTTAGATAATAATAATAATAATAATGCAGAGACTTGCTTCCATTCAGCCACAAGAGCATTAGTGAGGTCAGGCACTGATGTTTGGTGATTAGGCCTGGCTCACAGTCAACATTCCAATTCATCGCAAAGGTGTTCGATGGGGTTGAGGTCAGGGCTCTGTGCAGGCCAGTCAAGTTCTTCCACACCAATCTCGACAAACCGTTTCTGTATGAACCTGTGTGCACGGGGGCATTGTTATGCTGAAACAGGAAAGGACCTTCCCCAGCTGTTGCCACAAAGTTGAAAGCACAGAAACTTCTAGAATGTCATTGTATGCTGTAGCGTTAAGATAACCCTTCACTTGAACTAAGGGGCCTAGCCTGAACCATGAAAAACAGCCCCAGAACATTATTCCTTCTCCACCAAACTTTACAGTTGGCTCTATGCATTGGGGCAGGTAGCGTTCTCCTGGCATCCGCCAAAACCAGATTTGTCTGTCGGACTGCCAGATGGTGAAACGTGATTCATCACTCCAGAGAATGCGTTTCCGCTGCTCCAGAGTCCAATGGCGGCGAGCTTTACACCACTCCAGCCGACGCTTAGATTTGCGCATGGTGCTTTTAGGATTGTGTACGGCTGCTCGGCCATGGAAACCCATTTCATGAAGTTCCCGACTAACAGTTATTGCCTTCAGAGTCATTTTGGAACTTGGTAGTGAATGTAATAACCGAGGACAGACGATTTTTATGTCTAGCAGCAACAACGGCTTCAGCACTTTGTGGTCCTGTTCAGTGAGCTTGTGTGGCCTACCACTTCGTGGCTGAGCCGTTGTTGCTCCTAGACATTTTCACTTCACAATAACAGCACATACAGTTTACCGGGGCAGCTCTAGCAGGGCAGTAATTTGACAAACTGACTTGGTGGAAAGGTGGCATCATATGACAGTGGATGATGAACGTCACTTACAGTAGCTCAGTAAGGCCAAATTCCTGTCAATGTTTGTCTATGGAAATTGTTTGGCTATGTACTTGATTTTATATACCTGTCAGCAACAGGTGTGGCTTAAATAGTCAAATACACTAATTTGAAGGTGTGTCCACATACTTTTGTATATATAGTATATATATATTTACAGTACCAGTCAAAAGTTTGGACACACCTAGTTATTCAAGGGTTTATCTTTATTTTTATTATTTTCTACATTGTAGTATAATAGTGAAGACATCAAAACTTTGAAATAATACATATGGAATCATGTAGTAACCATATGTGTTATTTCATAGTTTTGAGATTCTTCAAAGTAGCCAACCTTTGCCTTAATGACAGCTTTGCAGACTCTTGGCATTCTCTCAACCAGCTTC